>PITA01008742.1:0-82309 GCA_004023965.1 Spilogale gracilis
AGGTTACTGCCTATGTTCTCTTCCAGGATTTTGATGGATTCCTGCCTCATGTTGAGGTCTTTCATCCATTTCGAGTTTGCCTTTGTGTGTGGTGTAAGAGAATGGTCTAGTTTCATTCTTCTATATGTAGCTGTCCAATTTTCCCAGCACCATTTATTGAAGAGGCTGTCCTTTTTCCACTGGATATTTTTTCCTGCTTTGTCAAAGATGATTTGACCATAGATTTGTGGGTTCATATGTGGGCTCTCCACTCTGTTCCATTGGTCTATTTCTCTGTTTTTGTGTCAGTACCATGCTGTCTTGGTAATCACAGCTTTGTAATAAAGCCTGAAGTCAGGTAATGAGATGCCCCCAGCTTTGCTTTTCTTCTTCAGCAATTCCTTAGTGATTCGGGGTCTTTTTTGGTTTCATATAAATTTTAGGATTGTTTGTTCTAACGTTTTGAAGAATGTTGGTGGAATTTTGATCGGAATGGCATTGAAAGTGTAGATTGCTCTGGGCAGTATAGACATTTTGACAATGTTTGTTCTTCTGATCCATGAGCATGGAATGCTCTTCCATCTTTTTGTGTCTTCTTCAATTTCTTTCATGAGTGTTCTGTAGTTCCTCGAGTATAGATCCTTGACTTCTTTGGTTAGGTTTATTCCTAAGTATCTTATGGTTTTTGGTGCTATAGTAAATGGAATCAATTCTCTGATTTCCCTTTCTATTTTTTCGTTGTTAGTGTATAAGAATGCAACTGATTTCTGCACATTGATTTTGTATCCTGCCACATTACCAAATTGTTGTATGAGATCTAGTAGTTTTGGGGGTAGAGTCTTTTGGGTTTTCCACATATAGTATCATGTCATCTGCAAAGAGAGAGAGTTTGACTTCTTATTTGCCAATCCGAATACCTTTTATTTCTTTCTGTTGTCTGATTGCTGTTTCTAGGACTTCTAACACTATGTTGAACAGTAGTGGTGAGAGTGGGCATCCTTGTCTTGTTCCTTATCTCAGAGGAAAGGCTGTCAGTTTTTCCCCATTGAGGATGATATTCACTGTGGGTTTTTCGTAGATAGATTTTATGAGGTTGAGAAATGTTCCCTCTATCCCTATACTTTGAAGAGTTTTGATCAGGAACGGATGTTGTATTTTGTCAAAAGCCCTTTCTGCATCAGTTGAGAGTACCATGTGGTTCTTCTCTCTTCTCTTATTGACTTGTTCTATCACGTTGATTGTTTTGCAAGTGTTAAACCACCCCTGCATCCCTGGGCAGTCAGGGTTTTTGAGAAGTGTGGACTGACCATGTTTTTCTTGTTAGTTTGCTGTCCCTTTTTTGACCTTTCCTCTTTTTCTTTTTCTTTTTTACCATAATCAACCCAACTGGTCATGCACTTAAATATATTTCTTCAGTATAATGACTATATAAAAACGTTTGAAGTTTTGAGGCTCATTGTCCTTGAGACCTTTAATATGGCCGGCCCATCTCTTGTTTTTATGAAGTGACGTCTGTTGTGAGCCATGCTCTCACTGCGTCTGTGGCACGCAGATTGCTTTTGCATTTCTGCACAGGCTGGGACATAGTACGGAATGCAGGGCAGGCCATGGTGGGAAGAGTGGAGACAGAAAGGTGGAATGCCATCAAATAATGTAGATACAAATGATGTTGAATGATGTCCACTCTTAAAACAGAGTCTGAACATTTTTAGAGATGTTATCTATCTATCATCTATCTATCTATCTATCTATCCTCTATCCATTTATGAGAGTGAGTGTGTGCATGTCAAAGAGAGAGAGAGATTGAGAGATTGAAGGATTGAGAGAGCATGAGTGGGGGTGGGGAGGGGCAGAGGTAGAGGGAGACAAGCAGATGCCCCACTGACCTGGAAGTCCCATGTGAGGCTCAATCCCAGGGCTCCGGGATCATGACCTGAACCGAAGGCAGTTGCTTAACCAACTGAGCCACCCAGGCGCCCCAGAGTTCAAGCTTTTGAGAGGAGTAGACCTCACATACCGTTTCTGCTTCAGCACTCTCTGTCTGACTACGTTTGTGTGCACGTGAGGTATAGAAACTGTTGCAATCTGCAAACCTACTTAATCGGGTTCTTTTCCCCATCCCTGAATGAACAGCCACCCTAGTCTTCTGGCTCATGCTCAGGCATTACAATGGACTCATTTTCGGTGATTAAAACTCCAGGCTGGTGTAGACCAGCCCTTGTATCTCACACCCCAGCCCGTGGTTCAGGATGGACTCAGGGTCTGCAGCCTGGAATTGGGAAACAAGGCATGAGCTACTCTTACTTGTTCATCTCATATTACACCATCCACACCACCATGACCTCTGTTTTCCATAGAGGGGGATACGAGGGAAAGGTCTTATGCGATTAGGGACCTCTGTACAGATTCCTGAATGCTGGCTTGGTCACACTGGGCCCTAAGCTGTGGGTTTACTGGAGGTGTAACTGGCTGTTTTTTGTTTTTTGTTTTTTTAAAGATTTTATTTATTTGACAGAGAGAAACACAGACAGAGAGGGAACACAAGCAGGGGGAGTGAGAGAGGGAGAAGCAGGCTTCCCGCCGAGCAGGGAGCCCGATGTGGGACTCGATCCCGGATCTCCAGGATCATGACCTGAGCCGAAGGCAGTCGCTTAACCAACTGAGCCACCCAGGTGCCCCATAACTGGCTGTTTTCCTCCCCTCCTAGCCCCATATATCAGAGAGTACATTGTTTTCCGGTATAAACAATCACCCACCTTTGGCCCAGCTGATTTCCTGGGAGTCTCCTCTTGCTAACAGGAAACACCAGACATTCTTGCTCTTAAAAATCTGTGTATGGCCTTGCATCCCAAGGATAAACACAGACCTCTCCCAACAGAAATGCAGGTATCTACCTGCGGAAGTACACCTGCCTGGAGTCAAACTGTAGGCACCTTCCCAATGTTGGTGCATTCACCTCCAGTGGACAGGCAGACACATCCCTGTAGCAATGCAGATGCTCCCAACAGAAGGGCTGACAGCTAACCAATGGAACTACATCCACTCCAAAGGTGATGCCAGCCTCGCCCCACCTCTTCGGTGAAATCTAGGTGCCTCCTGAGAGCCATGCCTGCTCTGCTTTCGGAGAAGACAGCTACCCCAGGAGTTTGTTCCCAGCTGTGTGGACAGCTTGGTTATTTCCAAACAGGGCTGGAGAAGAGGTTACCTTTCAGACTTTTCTCTTGGCATACATACTCACTCTCTATGATTCTGAGAAAGGACTACCTCACTCCCACTGATAGGATGGTGATCCTTGGGCACGCCACAGCCTGATTTCCCTTCTCTTTCCAGCTCCGACCTGTGTCCAGTCTCCTTCTTTAAGTCCAAAAAGGATGATAGATAGAGTGTCTGAGAATAAGGTTCATGACTTCTTAGCAATTCCTGCAAAGGTGGGTCTGTCCACCATTTTTCAAAAATGAGAGGTTGTCACCTTGCTTCTCAGTTTAATGGCTTTAACGAGGCTCTAAAAATGGGAATGATATTGAATAGCCAGTTATATTTATTTATATCAACCTTGATCTGAAAAAAATCTGAGTTTATTTACCCTTGCCGCCCCCCCCCCGCAAAAAAAGAAGGAAAGAAAGAAAACATACAACTTCTCATGCACTGTACACAGTCAGATAGTTTTGCTAGAAACACACAGTTCACATCTTTAGGACTCTCCATGGCAAAATGATCCAATGTGCCTTTGGTTCTACATGACTTCGCTGGATCAAAGATGTGCAATGATAAAAACTTTTAAAGTTTCTCTGGAAAAAAAAAATGCAGCATTATTTTGTTGAAGGGTATGGGAAAACAGTGAGTCATGTTCTCAAGGGGCAGCAGAGAACTATGTGCTCCCGAAAGAAAAAATGCACTCAATGCCGTAGAAGGCCTCAGGGGTCCCTCAACTTTCAGCCTCCATAAGCAGAAATGCCATTTTGATAGCTCCCATTTTCTGAACTGCAAAGACTGGGAATTAAATGTATCTCAAAGAGTTACTTAAGGGTTTATACAAAGTATCATAAACACAATCCCCCAACTGGCACAGAGAAACATTTTTTTTAATCTGTGAAAAAGTTATTTATTGAAATCAGATTCTTATCTAAATGAACACACATTTAAAATAATAGACATTTCTTAACATTTGATTCCTAAAAACGCAGGTAATTAGTATGTCCCTGTTTTAGGTGAATGGCCAAGCTGGACTCAAGGACGTTTTTGCTAAATAAGTAAGAGTCTTTCTTCAAAGACAGATGATAGGATCACCCTCTTCGTCTTACATCACAACCGGTGAATACAATCACTCTGCAAAGCTAAAATGTTCTGCGATTGCTGTCTGGGTCAATTACCATCATTTGGCCAGTGCCTCTCCTTCTCGCAGGGAGGCCTTGTCAATAAGCCAATCCCTCCCAGGCTTCATGTGGCTGCAATTAAGCTTCACCCCTCCCCTCGGGTCCTCAGAATCTGGGCATATTGTGGATAAATCCACACCGTCTGAAAAGGTGGGGAGGAGAGAGAAAAAAACAGGGCGGGCATTCCATGAAATCCGCTTGTCTTTCTGCAGCCTTCTTTCCTTCAGTGATGACTTTTATTATATTCTATTGATTTTCATGTTATTTCCTATTTTTGAGCAGAATGGCTTGAAGCAATAACAGCAGCAAAACCATGGCTCTGTCGACCGTCTCTGTCTTTCTCACGCACACACATGTTTTCTCCATCACATATGCACAAACGCACATCATTTTTGTGAGTGTTCTTTTTCCAAATATAGGAAATATGATTTCTATGATTTCTAAAACAATCATAGGACTATCCTTAAAAGATTTAGAATTTCACACTCTTCGTAGAATGCCCATGAACAGGGACGCCGAGCTGACCTCCACGTTGTCCTTCACCCTCACCGCTGAGGACGTGCCCCATGCACCCATGACTCATGACACTCAGCCTGAAAAGGCTTTTTTAAGTTTCTACTCCATGTTAGGCCACATGTTGGTACTTAAGAGAGTCCACAGAACAATCTTGAAGAGCAGAACAGGGCAGGTCAGCATAAGGCCAAAGAGGTTTATAGCCAGGGGCCATGAGAAGCAGACTTATCAGATTAGATTATAACCCAGTGGTGCACACACCCAGTGTAATCTCGACGAAAGTGAACACCAGGACTCACTTCTGTGATGAGATAGCACAGCTGGCTCTAGGAAAGGAAGCTGGCTCTGGGCAGCACCTGTCTAATTCAGATGAGCAGCCAAAGACACAGGCACAGGCCCCTACATGATGAGATCTGAAGCATGAGCCAGGATTTTACCCGAGGAAGATCCCCCATTGCTGACTTTGAGATGGAGGGCGTCCCATGGTGAGGAATGCGGGAGGCCCCCAACAAGGGCAGGCCCAGAAACAGGGTCCATCACCCTATTCCTTGACAAGGAACTGGATTCTATCAAGAATAAGAGTGAGCTGGGAAGAGGGCCCTGAGATCCAGAAGAGAGCCCAGCCACCAATGCTTTGATTTTGCCTCGTGTACAATTCGTTAGCAGAAAGCTCGGTCATGTCGCATCTGGACTCCCAGAGCGGAGAGCTGAGAAATGAGTAGGATTTTCCCATACCAACTTTATGGAGATATGAGGTACATATGGATTTTACATAAAATCCATTCTTTTAAATTTTACAATTCAGTAATTTTATTGTATTCACAGAGCTATCCTCTAATTTCCGAACATTTTTATCACCCCCCGAAGGAAAAGCCCTCCCGTTAGCAATCTACCCCCATTCCCACCCAGCCCTGACCTCCTGGCAACCACTCATCCACCTTCTGTCTTACCTTCAGCCGTTCTTGACATTTCATGTAAATGACATCATAGGACATGTGCCCATCTGTGTCTGGCTCCTTTCATTGGGCCATAGCATGTATAATCAGTCCGTTTCTTTTAGGCTGAACACATATCCACTACATGGATAGATCACATTTTACTTATACATTCATCAGTTGATGGGCATTTGGGTTGCTTCTTGTTTGGGCCTTATAAGAATGCTGTTGCTGGGACATTTGTGTCCAGGTTTTTGTTGGACACATATCTCCAGTCCTCTTGAGTGTGCACCTAGGGTGTGGAATGCTGCATGATGTGTAAAGTCTGTGGTTAATGTTTTGAGACTCTGCCGACTTGTTTTCCCAAGCGATTGTACCATTTTCCTTCCTACTAGCAATGAACAAGCATTCCAGGTTTTCAGGCTCACCAACCTTTGTTATTGTCTGTTATCATCATGGGATTATTGACAATTTGTGCGTCTTCCTTGAAAATGTGTCTGTTTACAATCTTCTCTCATTCAAAAAAATTGTATTGTCTTTTTATTGAGTTGTAAGAATTCTTTATATATCCTGGATATAAGTCTCATGTCACATAAATGATTTACAAATATATTCTGCCATACTATGAATTGTCTTTTCACTTTTTTTTAAAGATTGTATTTGTTTATTTGAGAGGGAGAGAGAGAGAATGAGGGAGAGAGATCATGAGAGGAGAGAGGCCAGAGAGAGAAGCAGGCTTCCCATCCAGCAGGGAGCCCGATGTGGGACTCCGTGCCAGGACTCCAGGATCACGACCTGAGCTGAAGGCAGTTGCTTAAGCAACTGAGCCACCCAGGCGCCCTGTCTTTTCACCTCTTGATGGTATGTTTTGAAGCCCAGAACTTTTTGATTTTGCTAGAGTCAAATTTATTTATATTTTATTTTGTCACTTGTGCTTTTAGTGTTATACCGAGGAGGCCACCACCTAAACAAGGGTCAGAAAGTCTTACTGCTGTTTCCTTCTAAGATATCCATAGCTTTAGCTCTTAGGATTCAAAGTATAGTTAATTTTGAGTTTAATTTTTTTATATGATGTGATGTAGGGGTCCATCCTTTGTGCATGAGGATTTAGTTTTCCAGCATCATTTGTGTAAAAGATTATTCTTTCCCCCATTAAGTTTGCCTGATACCTTGTCAAAAATTCATTGATTATGAATATGAGTCTACGATTGGGTTCTCATTTTATTCTGCTGGTCTCTCTGTATTCTTATGCCAGTACCACATGGCCTTAAGCTTGGGGAAAGTGCGAGTCCTTCACATGTGTTCTTTACAAAGGCTGTCTGGATATCCCCAGGCCCCTGCATCTCCCTGGTAATTTTAGGACTCGTGGGGATTGGTTGTTTTCCTATAGAGAAGTCTTCTATGAGCAGGCAGGATGTGAGGGTCTGTCCCGCCACCACCACGATTTATAAAAGTCAAGAAGGTGTTAGCACTAGAATCCTCAGTCTCGTATCCTAGTGTCAATCACTTTTATCATCTCATTCCTTCCTTAGGAGGACAGTTGGCTGGTCAAAAATATGTAGCTTGAGGTAAGCGCCCAGAATAGTAACTGAGAAGGGAAACGAAAACAGAGGGCAGGAGCTATGGAACAAGGTAGAAGTACAGGCCTAAGGGAAGCCACAGCCGGAAAACAGGTAAGGATCTCAGTGTTGTCTGGTTCACATGATGCACTTCATAAACAGTGAGTGAATTAATTAATGAATGGCGTGAAGGCTTGGAAGACCATTTTTGTGCGGCTCTGGCTGCAGGCTTGGGTCCACAGGCGCTAACTAAAAATAAGGAAGAATATGCTGTGGGACTTTAGGTCCTGCGTCCTCTGTGAAAATGCCTATTTCTGGTATTAGCACATAAGCTCAGATTAACTGCATCTTCTTGCTAAAAGGAAGAACCAAGGCATGATTTAATTAGTCAATCTCTTGCAAATGGATGGTTTAGAAGAGAATGGCTGTAGTAAGTTATCCTTGTAGCATTTTTATCCCTCATTGATTCTGCTCTGGTAAGCACATGCAATTCAACATCAAGAAAAAAAAAGAATATGCTGAAGACGCATCGTTTTATAATGCTGGGAAGCAGATTTATAGAGACCCTGCAGACTTGGAATGCCAGCCGATTTTTAAAAGTGTGAACGTTCTCCCAAGTTATTCATTATTTGGGGGAACTGGCTCCATACAACAGTGAGAAATTTATGATGTAAGTTGCTAATGGCATTAGAAAAGTGAGATATATCGATTATTGTCTGATCAGATACCATGTATTGCAGAAGTGGCACTCTTGATTCAGATATTGTGGCTTGAATGGCTGGGTTATTAGCCAAAGAATCAACCAGCTGATCCCATGAAAGCATTTATCGTGAGGGCGGTGTGGTCATAAACTGAAGGGCACTGTAAATTCTGTGCCCGCAGCTCTGCAAGCAGGCGCTGGCGCTCCGTGTGGCCGGCAGCGCACTCCCACCGCGGAAGCAGCACCCGGTCGCCACCTCCCTTTGTGTGTGTTACCGTGACGGGCAAAGCCCGAGGCTCCGGGCAGAGCTGACATTTTTTTCCGACATGATCACCACTGCTTTGGAATTAGGTAAACTGCAAGGAACCAGAAGCAGGGCTTTCCAGGTTGAGAGCGTGTGTGTTTGCCAAATGAGTGGTTTTGAAAATTGGCCTTCCTTTGCTGAAACACGTTCTTCTGCACTCTAAGAAAGCTCCCTCATAAAAGAAAAACGTTGTGTCAGAACACGGGAGGCTAATTGAACACTGTACACCCTGTCTTTTGTTCCCCTTTCTTTTCTTTTTAATTTTCTTTTGTGGAATGAAGACTGGTCAAATGAGAACTGCATTCACACCCCAGCATTCTGTACAGTGGCTGTGATATGGGTCCCAGGGGTGATGGGGGGGCAGTACTGCACCATAAGGCGGTGGACCCTATTTCCAGTAACACTTACTCAGCCTCAGAAAACTCTGGGAGTAATGGGTTGACCTGAAGCCTAGTAAGTAGGGAAATCTCCTGGAGCTGTGTGAGAAGGCGGCGACAGAGTGGAGGGGACGAGGAGGTTTGCAGGTACCTTCCTAAGGTGTTTGCAGGGGACTCAAGGCAGAAACACATTTAATTATAGCACAGGGCTTGCGGCTCAAATGCCCTCCTTCCAATCTCAGGTCTCTTGGCAGACAACGTTGCAAATAAGATTCAGCTCGATACATGGAAGCCAAAAATAAAGAAATGAATGAATATGTATGCTAATGCACGTCTGGAGATTTGAGTGGGGAGAAAGTCCCCCCTACCTTGCTGTCAGGTAGAACCGCAAACTGCAATCCAGGGAGGGGGCCCGGCGGCCAGAAGCTGTCAGGACCTCGGCATCCAGGAGTCAGAGCCCGCGATGCTGCAGCCCAGAAGGGAGCACACGCTTCAGGATCCGCAGTCTCTACCTCTAGATGTGGCTGCGAAGGGCCACACATCACCTTGTGTTTTCTTTCTCCCAACCGCCAGAAATAGAGGGCACGGCTTGACGGAGCGCTGAGTGTGCGGCATAAACAGTGAATCTTGGAACACTGAAAACAGAATAAATTATTAAAAAAATGAAAATGGAACCAAGTGATGTCAGATGTTCCGGCTGTAAATGCTCTGCAGTGGTTAGAGTTTGTCTGTGTTCCTGTTTGCCTCCCAGGGAGGGGCGGCGGTAAGATCGTGCTGTGATGTTGTCTTAGCTCGGCGTCCAAATCAGAGAAGCTTGAAGGAGCTGTGGGGTTCTCCGGGAGCCAGGAGACCGCACGTGGTTTCCACCAGTCACCCTACCGCGCACTGGGCATGTCCATTCTTGTTGCTGGCGTCGCTGGCCTGGCTGGGGCGGCAGGATCCGTCTTGCTGGAGATGCCCGAGGGCAGCCCTGGGCCGCTGGGCAGGCAGGGGAGCAAGCAGCGGGCACCGCGGACGGGGCCTGGCCCCTGCACGTGGGCGCCTGCACCGCCCGCAGGCTTGTCCCCCCTGCGCGGACGTCTGCCTCTGTTGAGGGAGCAGCACCCAAACCATTTCTGGGTTCTGGAACAATCTGGGGAAGAGAGATTGGAACAGCGCCTCATCTCGAAGACAGGAGAGCCCGTGGCTGTGGGCCTCTGGGCCCCGGCCTGGTGGGGGGCTGCCTGCCCCTCTGCCGGCACTGGAGCCGACCTGCCCGCCCCCCCCCCCCCGTGGGTGCTGGGCGGGGGGCTGGGCTCCTCCCTGGCTCAGCGCAGGGGTGCCTTCACCTGCCCCATGTTTTCCCCAGCTCCCTGACACGTTTATTCGCGGCCCAGGTCACTCCCTGTGCTGGTTTTGAAAATGGATCCATGAGTTCTTTGAGAGTCTTCTCTTCAGGGGCTGGAGATAATTCCCCTCCACACCCTTCTCACACACGCAGAATAAGGAGGACAGCATGGTGTCTCACACTGAGACGGGTCCATGAAGCCACAACAGCTTCTTGTGGGTCTCCTCTGTCCCTGCCTTCCTCTCTCTCCCTCTCAGTCTCTCTCTAGTTTTCTTTCTCTGCTCTCTCTTCCATTTGTCTCTGTTTCTGTCTCTCCCTCTCTGTCTCTTACCACTTGCTTTGAGGGAAGCCAGCTGCCCAAGGAGAGGTCCCCTGCCTGGAAGCTTCTGCCTCCAGCCTCCAGCCATGTGATGAGCGTCTTAGAAGCTGACATGCGAGCCTTCTGAGAACGGCACCTTTGTGGGGTACCCGGAGCCGCGAGCATCCTGCTAAGCCGCTCCTTCATCTCTGAACACAGATCCTGTGCGTTGTGCTAAACAGCTAGGTTTGGGGGTGTTTTGTTACAAAACCAGAGACAACTACTATACCTGGACTCATCCTTTGCTATAACTTCACTGCCCCCCTGGCAGGGTGGCTCATCGTGGCTCATTAATGAGCCAGACCTGGCCTGGAATCCCTAAAGCAGGATTTAGCCTCCCGGACCCAGAGTCCAGTGTTCCTGTTGACATGAGGGGTTCCTGCAAACACATGCTTCCTGCATTTGCTGCTCTCCTAGAAACAGCTCCCCTGCCTCCTAGGGGGTTCTGTGCAGGGGAATTCCGGGAGTCTGCGAGGAGCCTGGGGAGAGGGTGAACAGGCATGGCATGCCCAGACCTGAGCCGCAAAGTCATCTGGTCATTTAACACCCCCTCTCCCCCTCATCCCCACCAACCCCTCAATCACCCCCACCCATCGGGGATAAGCCTTGTCAGTCCTGCCCCCGCGGGCCCCCTCCGCTGTCCATCCTTGTCCTCTCTGTTCATACACGGCTACATCTTTAGAGCTGCTTCTTCGACTCTTAGCCTGAACTTAAAAACACCCTTACTTTTCTCATCCCTCCTTCTCTTCAGGTTCTCATACCTGCGGCTGTTCACCCACCCCAAATAACACCACTCATTCTGTCACTTGCATATACAGATAGCTTACACATCTTGCAAATTTCCCAGATACTATCTGCTTTTTGTCTGAAGCTGGAGTCTTGCTCTCACAAATAGCCTCTGAATGTGGCCACCTCTCCACCTGTTCCCTTCCCCGCAACATTCCCAGTTTCTGCATCTCTCCGTGCCCCAACCCGTCTGCAGTGCAAATGCATGTGGTTTGAAGCTGCTAAATGTTGTGGTCACTTATTACATGCTACAGATAAATCAGGCTTGTGCAGACTTGTCTTTTCACAGATTCACTGCCCCACGGGTCATATTTCAACTTTATATTAATATAATTTCCACAAACAATTATAAATCATATCCTACTGTTCTTGAGGAGCAATAAACACCATAATTCTCTGTTTTCATTTATCAGGCATATGACCTCACAGAATTCATTAAAATAGACCAGTCTCAGTTTTCCCATCTGTAAAATCATTGTGATTACTGAGATCCTTCAACTTCTCTTTTCCTTTTCTTTTCTTTATATATCTATATCTATATCTATATCTATATCTATATCTATCTATATAAACATATAATGTATTATTTGTTTCAGGTGTACAGGTCTGTGAATCATCAGTTTTGCACAATTCACAGCACTCACCATAGCACAGACCTTCCCCAATGTCCATCACCCAGCGACCCCATCCCTCCCACCCCATTCCTCTCCAGCAACCCTAAGTTTGTTCCCTGAGATTAAGAGTCTCTTATGGTTTGTCTCCCTCTCTGGTTTTGTCCCATTTCACCTTTCCCTCCCTTCCCCCATGATCCTCTGCCTTGTTTCTCAGATTCCTCATATCAGTGAGATCATATGATAATTATCTTTCTCTGGTCAGCTTAGTTTGCTTAGCTAATACCTTCTAGTTCCAACCACGACATTACAAATGGTGAGGTTTCAGTTTTGATGGCCGCGTAATACTCCACTGCATCTATGTACACAGCATCTTCTTTACCCACTCGTCTGCCAAGGGACACCCCCAATGTATACAGCAGCAATGTCCACAACAGCCAAAGTGTGGAAAGAGCCTAGCCATCCTTCATCTTTTCTAACTCACCTGTTCCAAACTTATGTGCTTCTCACAGTGACAAATTACAAAGGAAACCAATTAAAAAGAACATCCAAAAAATTTTAGATATCTTAGTCAGTCAATGAGTATTTATTTATTTATTCCTTTTTACAATGAGTATTTATTGACTGACTGCTGTGTGCTTCGAATTTGGCCAAGAGCAATGAATCTCAAACTCCTTTATATGTCATAGATCATTTTGAACTTATTTTTTTTTATTGTCCCATATGTCTTCCATTTCTATAGCTACTTTTATACTGATAATACTTTAAATAAAAACTGTTAAAAGTATCCATCCAAACTTTGTACATTTTTGTTACCAGTGAATTGTTTACAGTTGTTGAAGGGTAGCTGGATATGGGAAATTGGAATGAGATTATCCAGTGGAGCTGACATCAGGGCACACAAATTTTGAGTCGTAGTTGAGTGGTCGACTGTTGCTGATCCTGAAACTCTTAGTACTTTTTAAAGAGACCCATACCTACATTTAGCCAGCCTGTCCTCTTCCCCTTTCCTGTGAAAATGTAATTAGTAGAGAGGAAGAGGTTGTGCTACATTGGCTCCCCAGAGGCAGATCCTAAGACAAGAGTTTGTGTGCAAGTGATTTACTAAAGAGTTGTTCCAAGGAGAAGCAGGTGTGGGATTGGGGGAACCAGGAGAGGAAAAGGGAAGAAGCAAAGCAAAAATGTGACTTCAGAAAATCTCCCAAAGTTTTGCTCCTGTCTAAGAGGCAGTAGGCTCTAAGCTGTCCTCACAGTGTCTGGATCCCCATGAGTAGTTTTGTTTCCAGTTCTGTATTCTTTGGGGCAAAAGTAGCAGGTGGGGAGGACCTCCCAAGATTGTCCAGTTGTCTGCACAACAAAGTCTAAGAGACTCTAGTAGTGGAAGGTTATCCTCAATAAAGGATCCTAGGCAGACCTCTGGAGACAGAGGCACCTTGAAGCTGGAAATGACAAATACTAAGCAGTAAAAGGTGCTCAAAGGGGTGTAGGTGGAGCACTGACGACATTCACTATAGTGGCCAATCACTCTGAAACCAGGGAGCAATCTTTTTTATTCCTGAGAATACTCAACTGAGTCTTCATGTAGAACATTCTCCAAAAGCTTCAGATAAAGATAAAGAAGCAACAAACATGGTGTGCTCACTAAGAGTTTATTCTTTGCCAGATGTTGTGTTAGATGTGTTTTCTGTGGAAAGTACAGAAGGGTGAGACATGGCTTATGTTGGACTCAAAATAGAAAAGCTAAAATAAATGATAGAGAGATTCTTTAAAAAAATAATAAAAAATTAAAACATTTTCTGTGAAGCACTAGCCCTGAATATTGGAGATTACCAGGGTGGTGACTTGGGTCCTTGCTCTCAGAAATGGAGGGACGGGGGCACCTGGGGGGCTCAGTTGGTTAAGCGACTGCCTTCGGCTCAGGTCATGATCCCGGAGACCCGGGATCGAATCCCACATCGGGCTCCCTGCTCGGCGGGAAGCCTGCTTCTCCCTCTCTCACTCCCCCTGCTTGTGTTCCCTCTCTCGCTGTGTTTCTCTCTGTCAAATAAATACAATCTTAAAAAAAAAAAAGAAATAGAGGGATGGCTTCTGACCGGCAAGGGAAAGAATCAGCACGTCAGACTCTTAGGGAGGTTGACATGGGGCACATTCAAACCACAAGAAGATGATCTAAGTCTCTGGAGGCAGTTGTGTGGGTGGTGCATGAAGGGAAGAAGGGAGTTCCAGGCTAGCCAATCTATTCACCAAAGTATAAAGACTTCTGGCCATTTTTCCACCATCCTCATTGAATAAGGTGCTAAATGGTGAGTTAAGGAGTTTTGTCCTCTGTTTGCTGCCGTGGGACTTTCATTCTAGTGGCAGGGAGCAGACACACATACAAAGAAACTTCAAGTATGGCATTTAGAGACAGAGGTGTCTGCCAGGAAGGTAGACACCAGGGAACCCAATCACTCAAATGCCTGTGAGTAGCTTGGTGAGGCAACAGAGCTGGAGGACAGGACCGCGAGCGAGCCCATTATGAGCCCTGGTCACATGCTCAGCCGTGTTCTCTCTCCAGGGACAGGGTGCTAGTGGAGGGCTCAAAACACAAGAGTGACATGCCTGGGGCACCTGGTTAGTTCAGTCAGTTAAGCATCTGACTCTTTATTTTGGATCAGGTCATGATCTCAGGGTCCTGAGATCGAGCCCCACATCAGGCTTGGTGCTGTTCTCTCTCCCTCTGAACTCTGCATCTCCCCTAAAAAAAAAAAAAAAGATATGCTCATATTTATATTCTAGAAATTTTACTCTTCACTCTTGCACTTAATCGCTCTGGGCTTCTCTTAATATGCAGTTGGTTCCCCGACCTATGTCTCCTTTCATCTCTGCTAGCTTTAGTCTCCATCATCTGCTTCAAGGGAGCGTAGCCAGAAAACTCTCTGTATTTGTCATTTGAAACCGGGGAGTTCTCTCCTTTCCAAGTGGAGGATTAGGCAAGGTCTGGAGATGTTTTTGACTGTTGTGACTTGGGGATTGTTACTGGCAATGAGGGTGCCCCAAGCATCGTATAGTACACAGGACTGCCCAGATAACCAAGGATCATCTGATCCAAACATCAGTGGTGTCAATGTGGAGAAAAGAGGATAAAAGAGATAGTAAAGTAGGAAAGGATAAAAGAGAAGGTAAAGTAAATTTCTGGAGCCTGCAGAGTCTGATGACTGGAAGGGAGTGGGTGAGGGTTGAGACAGTCACCATGGGAAATTCGGTGAGCACTGTCCCGTGACAATAGTTCTCAAGTACAGAATTGTGAAACCAAGTGTGCAAAAAGTTGAGATGTGTCTTAACTATTACTGAAACAAAATAGTAGGTTTGCAAATTTAATGATTTCCCTTTTTATTATATGCTTTTCATCTATTTGGGTCCATCTATGGTTTTCTTTAGTGGAAGTGAAAATGTGCAGTTGGCTTTAATGGGGCCATTGCTGGGCATGAGGAGGCACCGACTGTTTGATGTCATCCACTGTTTCATATGACAACCATTGTTTTATGGCATTAAATTCCATCTCATTCCCCATCCCAATTACAAAAGTGGGTTTTTTTCTATTATTCAAAATCAAATGTAACCAACAAATATTGAGTAATTCTATGCATAAGCTCTGGGATTATTAATATGAATAAAACATAGAAATTCAAATCTGCGAGAGAGACAGACATCTCTACATCCCCGAGTAACTGGAATGAGAGCTATTGTGAGTGTATACAGAATGTATTAAATGAATGCTTTCTGAGAGAGACACACATGGAGGAGGGACACAAAACTGAAATAGGAAACATGTGTAGGATTCCAATGGGGGAGCACTGGAGGGAGATATCCAAGGTGAAAGACAAAGTCAAATGCTTGTGAACAGGGAAGTATAACCTTAATGCAGTCTGTGTATAAGCCTGCATTCATCCCCAGAGTGAATGTTGGAAGATGCACTGGGACCTTGCTCTTTCTTAAGTTTTAAAAAATCATTCTTGTCAAATATTGTGACTTTGTTAATACCTTCATCGTGGTATTCTACAGTTTCCATGCTCTTTGTAACTTGCAAAACATTTGCGCTTCATTAGCTCATCGAGCTTTACCCCAAATGAGTCAGATTTGGCGAATGGTTACCATCTCTTCCAGTGGCAGAAGGAGTGGAGTTACAAAATCAGAAACACAGGAGGGACTCACAAGGCATTAATCATAGTATTTCTTGGCACTGGTGCTTGTCACATCAAGAGGTATTGGCAAAAGCCCAGGAGACAATGAATATGCAACATTTAACTTTTTTCATTTAAATGACATGTACTCCTTTAGATGTGTCATTTGACACTGAGTGTAACAGAGATCCCAGAAAGCATCTCCCTCTCTCCTTTCTCTCTCTCTTTCCCCATTCCCAAAATTTGAAGTCAAACGAATATGTTGTGTTTATTTCAAATATAATCATAGGGAGTTTCAATATGTAGCATTCTGGTCATGACATTCCATAAACAGCCAACAAGGGCATTTTCAGGGGAGAAAATAATATCGAGAAACATTTAGTACAAAAATAGACCAGGAGGGCAAGAGAGGTTTTATATCTCAAAGCTCAGTTTTTCATTAAAAGAACTCTTTGTCTATAAATAATGTTTGCAGTATTTTAGAGTTTGAAAAGGACATTTGTACTCTTTTTTCATGTGATTCTTTCAATATGCTTTTATCATCAGCTTTATTATTGTAATGGAAAAAACTGAGGATCATGAAAATTAAATAAAATATATCCTTGAATCACATTTCCCCTTAATATATTTGAAATAAGGATTCGTCTTGCATTTAATGAATCAGCAATCATGCCTTATTGTAATGGCAGTATTTTGTTTCATTTTAGTGGTACATATACATGTTTTAATTAATGGCACCTTTGAGCCAATAAAATATTATAAATTTCCCAAGTTAATGCAGCCTAAGAGGTGTGTTTACATTCAACTCTGACTCAAAATAGTGTACTCTTTCCATGGAGCCATTGCCTCTCTCAAGATCATCTGTAAAAAAAGAAACCAACCAACCAAAAACGGTTTGAACACTGTGAGTTTTCAGCTAAAATTATAATGCCTACACTCAAAATACACAAAGTTATGTGCTGAGCTTGTGCTTTTTATAGCAAAGAATATTGTTGTATTCCTAGAGTATTTGCGTTATCTATATATTTATAATTCAGTTTAATTCTGTAAGCATTTACCAAGAGCATATTTTGTGTAGGACACATTGTTCATCATTATGGGCTGTATACAGCTACATAAAATTCAAATTATGCTCTTGTGTGGGAAGATGATAGGAAATAAAATTTATAAACTTTCTACTATCTGTGAAATATTGTGTTAAGAACATTTACACATTTTGCCTCACTTGATCCCCATTTCATAGATGTTTTGGACTGAGGCTCAAAATCACAGTGATGGTCCCATGGCATCAAAAATAAAAATTGTTGACCTGAAGTTATGACCAGATCTTTCAGCTCCCCCAAACCTATTTTGCTGCCATTAGTTTATGCATATGGGTGGCTCTTGTGCAAGGTATGAAAAGAGATACACAACCACATTGGTGGTTTGGAAGAAGGAGAGAGAATTTGGCTTCTACCAGGAAATTAGTACAAACACTCTCTCCTCTCATCAAATAGGAAGCCTTTATTTTGTAAGAATGCAAACATTCGGCTGGCGGTATTTCTCCTGGACACTTTCCATCTTGCAAACGGAGTCTGAAATCAAGAAAATGATCAAAGTATTAGCAGAGGAGAAGAGAGGAGTACAATTTTATTTGTCAACAGTAACGCTCAGTAACTATGAGCTTTAAAATTTCCCATGACTTCCCTCCATTTCATAAAAAGAGTTCTGTTCAAAGGAAGAAGAACACAGATGTGTGTGTGTGTGTGTGCGTGTGTGTGTATTTTTCAGATCTAACCTTGAGTAAGCACTGTAAGTTTAACATTACCCTTTATTCCCATAGAAGCCCTGGGGATTATTATAATCCCCACTTGGTAAATATAAATATTCACAGATATATTAAAACATTCATTAGGTTGTTCAAGTTCAAAGGATGGTGTTTCATTCCAGAACATATGAGCATTCTCTTATATCACTTGTTAGGAAGGATTATCTCTGTGTGGAGCAGGTGGAGAGGGCAGCATGTATCCATGGACCAAGAACTACACCCTTGGACTCGACACTGTCATCCTACCTGTTAGGTTACTCAGTTCAACCATTGGTATTTCTGTCTGAGCTCCAATAATGTGGAATGAATGAATCTATAGAAATGATCATACGTCTAATCGTTCATTACTGTTCTTAAAACCTGTTTACCATGCTCTCACTTTTCTTCACATTAATCCATTGATAAGTATTACTGTTGTACTTGTTCCATGATTATTCTTTTCCAGATGATGGACAGTAAATGTGTAGAATTGATGTGAACTATTCAAGGCAACACAAATATGAAGTGGTAACATTTAGATGTTTAGATTTCAAATTGTTAGTTCTTTTCCAATATTCTTCTGACTTTTATTTTTAAAGATTTTATTTATTTATTTGGCAGAGAGAGAGAGAGAGATCACAGGTAGGCAGAGAGGCAGGCAGAGAGAGAGGGGGAAGCAGGATCTCTGCCAAGCAGAGAGTCTGATGTGGGACTCGATCCCAGGACCCTGAGATCATGACCTGAGCTGAAGGCAGAGGCTTAACCCACTGAGCCACCCAGGCGTCCCTCTTCTAACTTTTAAAATTTGAGGAAGTATTTTCTTGGTCCAGTCCTGGACTGATGGTGGGCATACTTCCTTGGTGTATTAAACAAGGTCGAGGATACAAGAACAAGATCAGAGATACTGGCATTGTGAAAGTCAGAGACTGATGGATAGAGCTCAGTTTTCTCTGCAGGATGCCCAGGGTGATCGAGAAAGGTAGACCTTTATGAGTGAAGTGGGTGTTAAGGTAACTTCTCAAAGATGCAGAAGGTGAGGTTTAAGAAACAGAGACATTGTCAAAGTCATATAGCTAGTTATTAACCAAAAGAGGGTGCCTTGGGGCTGGCCAGCTCTGTACCCTTGGCCTGTGGTTAAGGAAGGAAGTAGAGTGAAGTCAATAAGTATTGAACACCAAAGGGAAACCAGTTGTTCCCAGATCCCAGCTCGTCCCACCGCTGACCTTGAGCACTTTGCTTAGCATCTCTTGCTTCAGTTCATCATATGAAATCTGGAGATTGTAATTTCATCTCTCAGAGATTTGTCCTGAGAATGAAGTAGGGCAGGACATCCAAAGTGCTTCAAGCTGCCCCTGATGCAGTGTCCAGCTGAGAAGTGTCGGCGACCATTTCTCAGTTGACCACACCCCCCATTGCCTCCTCTGTGAAATGGGCATTGATGTCCTATTCTGACAGCATCATAAGAAGAATTACCTGAGAAACCGCGCGGAAGAACATCAATAAAAGGCACTTTACAATGTTTGCAGTGGATATGGTCACAAGAGTTTGATAAATGCTTGAGAGAAGGGGACCTGGCCCTCTCTCAGGAAGTATGAGCCAGGCACTGCTTGGTACAGAAGACACTGAGTCAGAGGGTCCTTTTGGAAGGAGTTCACAGTCCAGAACCCAAGTCTGGGACCAAATGACTCCAGTTTTCTAGGAAGACGGTTCTAGGAAATTCTCCACTAGGGATGAACTTGAACCTTGAGCATCTGATATAAAGGTAGCAGTAATCTCCCCTTTCTTCAACAATGAACACATTTTACCTGTCATGGGTTTTGCTGCTTTCCAAAGTGGATTAAATTATTTGTGGGGATGCTTTATTCCCTTAGTAGCCTGACAATTCTTCGAAGGCACAGCACATCTCAATTTTCTTTGTTGTTCCAGCACAGAGTAACTTAATGCATGAATGAATGGATGGATGTGTGGGCAGGTGAAGCAATGCACAAGGGCCGTGATTCCTGAGTGTTGACAACCTGCAGGTGCCTTTGCAGCAGCACTAACGAATGGTAGTGACATCTCCCAGCTCAAACATGAATGCATGGTCCAACATGTCATCCCAGTGTTGGTCCCCAAACTAGATGGGACAGAGTAGCCTCCAGGGCCAGCCCCTCAAGAAAGGAGAAGCTCCCAGGCTTGCTTTGCCTTCCTCAACCTGCCCTGTGCTGCTGCTACACATTTTCATCCAGATGTCAGTCCCCAAAAACAAAGGTGCCTTTCTTTGTCATCACTGTGGGTTATCGTACCCCTGTATGAGAGTTTAAGAGAGAGGAGAGACCAGGCAGGAGGCAGGCTGCCAGCTTGGCCTTACCATGCGGGGAGAAGCATGGTTGCAGGCAGGAAGTGAGGACAGATGCTAAGAGTTGAGGCCCGGCTGCCTGTGGAGGCAGGGAGTTGGTCCCAGAGCTACATCAGCAGGACTCTGTGCCCTCCGGGTTCCAGGGAAGGGTTGGGTGGGGCTGGTGGGGTTCCCCAGCTGGGAATGGAGGCAGAGAGGGAGGTCTTGGCTCCAACCGTGCAAGGCCCCCTCGGGCTGCTGTTACCTGGCATGAAGTTTGGCGATCCTCCCACAGCACATGTTCTATATACCTATGTCTCCTTGCAGGCTCCGGCAGCTGCTCTGTCTCCTCCCCACACTGCTCAGGACTGGGAGGTAACAGCTCAACAGAAGGCGACTCCCAGGCCCTGACACCTCACCCACACCTTTGTGATGAGCCCTTTTGTAGATATGACTTTCTGAGTTCTCTTATTTGAGGCATGCTTCCCATAGGAGCCCTAACTAATGCAGATAGATGGATAGACCTAGTGGCCCCTAGTCTTCGTAAGTTCAGAAACATTTTCTCTCCTATGTGATCCTGACATGATAGTCACTCTGCCTAATGCCCTGATTTCCTCATCTCCAAAGGGGAATGGGTAGGCTGGGTTGTCACAGGCACAGAAAGAGCTGATGCCTGTGAGACACTTGGCGAAGGGCGTGGGGGATGGACACATTGGATATATTTCAACTTTAAAAAGGTACGATCTTGAAGTGCCTCTTTTCGCTCTAGAAATAAATGAAAATATACATCATTTTATGACTTGAGTGGGGTTTTATAGAAAAATAGTAAAAGTCAAAGATGAAGGAAGAGTTTTTATTTTGTCTTTTCTTAAAATGATCTATTTAAGAATCACTTGATGGGAATGATAGGAGCTTCTCAAACTTTGCCCCCCCCTCCTCTACCCCCATGGATTCTGGAAGCAACAGAGGACTAGCTCTGTTCAAAGACTTCTCTGAACTCCACCCTGTGGACAGGTTTTACGGGAGACTGTGAAGAACTTGATGAAACATGGCAGCAGACCCAGAGCCAACATCAACGTCATCATAAGCTGACTCAGTTGAGTTATCTGAAAAAATAGGGGATTTAAGTAGTCTATTCCCTGTTCTTCATCCGTGTTAGCAGGGAAAGATGTGTGCCACCTGACCTAGAACAAAGTGGCTGCACTCTTCCATGCTGAGGAAGGCCAAGTGGTTCCAAGTTAGGACATTGATGTCCGAGATAGAGAAGAAAAGGGGGGTGCCTGGGTGGCTCAGTTGGTTAAGCAACTGCCTTCGGCTCAGGTCATGATCCCGGAGACCTGGGATCGAGCCCCACATCAGGCTCCCTGCTCGGCGGGAAGCCTGCTTCTCCCTCTCTCACTCCCCCTGCTTGTGTTCCCTCTCTCGCTGTGTTTCTCTCTGTTAAATAAATAAAATATTTTTTAAAAAAAAAAGAAAAGGAAGAATGTTCTCAAAAATGTGATGTCTTCTTACCTGAAAGGACCATAGCCCAGAATCAGCCTCGTGTGTCTCTGAAAAGCAGGGATACCTTGTAAGGCTTCTCCAAAAGTATTCTGAAACCAAAAAGATTAGTGGTTTTGAAAATGTGAGTCCAAAGAGGTGTCTGTGTGAGCAATAAACTATGAAGTATGTTCTTCTGAAAGAAAGCTATTTATAGAAGGGAGAATTTTGATGGCCAGGTCTCATCTTTGCCTGAGTCTGGGGGATTAAGCGTGGAACTTGGATTGGGTGATGCAGGTTTCGGTTCCTCAGTGAAGAGCCAATGACGCTGCAGTACCCCACCCGCTTTCATGAGAACTCTTTGTTTCTGAAATTTGTTCTGAGTGAGAGTCAGAATGGTAAATATTCCTGTGCTAAAATTACTCCTTGGTTAGCTCACGGACAGCGTTGGTTCATGGGGTAGGAGCTGGATATTTCAATGGAATACTGAAATTCAGCCCTCTGATGAGATACCTTCTTGGAATCTTTCACCAAAAATCCTTTTCTTGCTAAGAAAATAAAACAATGGCAGTGGGTGGTAGGAGCGAGTTGGGGGGATTAGAAATGGTGGCTTTCTAAGTGTAGACATCAGTACTGCTTAAAGAAGCGATGACCACCTTTTCCTGTGCCTTGTCCCTTCATCTGGTCTGACGTTGCATGTGGGACAAAGTCTCAGAGCCCTGGTTCTCATCCCTGCGCGTCCATAGCAGAGATCCACCACGGGGGCACTGGGGTTTTCCAGATGAGCATCTGATCTGTCTTCTGATGGCACAAGCTGGCGTGAGTCCAGAAAAGAAGCTTTCTGTGCACAGAAGCAGCGCAGGAATTATATTTCAATTATAAATCTGATTTGCACGATATTCCACATGACTTCTTAGGCATTTGCTCTTCCCCTCTTTGTGGAAGCTAAAGACTTTATGCCTCTCATGTTGACCCAGCTGATCATCAGGCACATCTTCCAAATAACAAGAAAGCCATTCATCCCCAAATGGCCATCGCAGAGAGCAATACCCCCGCGTTCTTGGGGCAGGCTTCCACCTGAGCGCGTGGAGAGAGCACATCGTTGGTGCTTTTCCACGCTCCACATCCTGCTTTCCTGACAGAGTTTCTGCCTCCTTCCCAGACAGTGATGGGAAAAGGCGTCCTCAAAGGAAGGTGAAGGGCAGCAAGGCACCTGGCCTTGCATCGCTGGAGAATTGACCGTGGCGTTCTGTAGGTGACCGCGCACAGCATGTAGTTCCAGGGCCATCTGTGAACGGTAGCTTCCTCTTACAGGAAACGTCCCACGAACAGATCCCATTTCTTAAATGATCATTTAGATGCTCTTCTTGAGCATAAGAGGGAGCAGTTGTTGAAGAGCCTGGCAGTTACAGAGGGGCTTGCTTGGTGGCTCAAGTCACAGTTTGGGAGATCCAAGCCAGACTATAGCAGATTCGTAGGATGGGTTCACCAGAAACACAGAAGCCTTCCTAGCGACTGAAACGTGTCCCCCAGAATTCATAGGGTGAAGCCTTAATGCCCAACATGATGGTATTTGGAGATGGGGCCTTGAAGGGGATAGCTCGGGGTAAACGGCACCACAGTGAAAGGGCCTTATTCTATAGGGCTGGTGTCCTCATAAGAAAATAGACTCCCCCCCCACACACACAGAGAAGAGGCCACGTGGGGACGTAGTGAGAAGGCAGACATCTGCGACCGGACAAGACAGCTCTCACCTGAAACCAACCCTACTATCACCCTGACCTTGGACTTGTAGTCTTCACAATGTGAGAAGGTATGTTTCTGGTTTTCAAGAGGTCCAGTCTATGGTGTCACATTCCAGCACCAGGCTGCTCCCCAGAGGAGAAATGGGTGGTAGCTTAACGCTGGGCTGTATCACATCTGAGAGGAGCCTAAAACAGTGTTGTTTGTGGTAAAGTAAGTACAGTGTCTGAGAACAGGAGTATGCAGAGAAGAGAAAAGCAGCTTTCTCGATGGTGACTGATAAGAAAGAGGGAGGAAGCTCATCAGATACTACCTTTCAACAAAGTCCTAGCTGGCTAGCAGGGGAGCAATGCTGAGTTGTAGTCACCACGACTAGTTTCTGAGAGCCACGGTCCATAAACGGTCTCATTCAGGCTTCACGGCTCGGTGAGAACGGGTGGCTATCATCCCAACTATACACAATAAAATGGAAGCTTGTGTAAAGAGACTTCCTCAAGCTCACCGTGTTAGCAAATCAGGAGCCGGGTTTTCAATGGGAGCACCTGCTTCAGTGACATGAGGGAACTGCCTGGAGACTATTATTCTGACCTGATCTGCAACCACAGGCTAGTGAGAGACTAATGGAATCCCGGTATTTTGGGATCCTTTCTTTTAATTTTCAGACAGGTAAAATGAAGGTCAAACAGATAAATAAGATCCACTGTCCCAAGACCATGCTGACCAAGGGACGCCTGGGTGGCTCAGTGGGTTAAAGCCTCTGCTTTTGGCTCAGGTCATGATCTCAGGGTCCTGGGATGGAGCCCCACATCGGACTCTCTGCTCAGTGGGGAACCTGCTTCCCCCTCTCTCTCTGCCTGCCTCTCTGCCTACCTGTGATCTCTCTCTGTCAAATAAATAAATAAAACCTTAAAAAAAAAAAAAAGACCGTGCTGACCATTGAGTCTTGCCATTGGGATGCAAATATTGTGTTGACTTCCTTCAAAAGTCTTTCCCTTTGTACTGCATCTCTTAGTTAAATGCTTTATGAGAATTCTCCAAAATGTTGGAAACACTTGCTATAAAAGTAAGAAGTAAAAAAGAGGTTTACTTTTGAGGGGGAAATCATGAACAATTTATTCATGAACTCCGATATCCAAGACAAGTAACAAAGAACAGAAACCAACAAAAAGAATGAGGACCAGTGAATATTTCACATTTCAAGAGAATGATACATAAATTCTTTTCTCCAGATCCTTATGAACTCACAGGTAATCCCCTCTTGTTACTGACTACATTTTAGAACAAATTCATATCAAGCAAACTCTTCTTGAGATGCCACAAGATACGAGTAACATATTTCTCCAACAAGCCCTGTTCATTTTGCCGGGAATTGTGATTCTCACCAACAGTAGCAGAAAACCCTAATCACACAAGAAAGGAAAACTTCTCTCTATATTCAAATGCAAAGCAAATCCCTTTCACCTTTGCTAATAATGTGCAACAATACACAATCTAATTGGAGCATTTTACATCTTTTCTATTAAGGAAATCTGTATTCAAACCTGGGTTTTTAGGGGCACCTGGGTCGCTCAGTTGTTTGAGCCTCTGCCTTTGGCTCAGGTCATGATCCCAGGATCCAGGGATCGAGCCCCACTTTGGGTTTCCCTGCTCAGTGAGGAGTCTGCCTCTCCTTCTCCATCTGCCTCTCCCACAACTAATGCTCTCTCTTACTCTATCTTGCCCTGTCTCATTCTCAAATAAATAAATAAGTAAAATCTTTTAAAAATATATAAAGCTGAGCTTTTAGCTCCTCAATGGATAAACAAATTTTCTATTTAAAGATTCAAATCTAGTGCTCTGTATAACCTAATTGTATTACTTTGGGTCCTGGAAAAGCACCCGTAATTCTGTAAAGTTCAGTAGTATTTGACCTACTCCTAAGACCCAGAAACCCTCCCAGGCTCAGTTTTTTGGGTAAAGGTATAGGAAGTATTTGTTTAAATAATAACAAAGGCTTGGTGATTTGGGGAGGAACATAGGATGTGCCGTTTGCCACTTCATCACCGGAATTAGCTGTTCCCCCACCATGTAGTGATCTGCACGTGCTAGTTGGCTCTCACTCTGTGCACAACTCTTTAGAGAATCAGAAATGAGAAATAATGAAAGAAAATCTGTTGCAATGGTCATGAAATAACTCAGTTACAATCTGGCATGTGGATCAACGTATTTTTGTTGATGATGCAATTTCCTAAAATAAGTGAAAGACCCCACATGTATAGAGCTGGGACGATTTAAAATGCTCTGGAGCTCCCACGGCTTGCTTTCTAGCCTCTGCTGTTAGTCTCATGTCATTATGCAAAGATGCATTGTAGCCTTTGTCCCTTGCTTGGAAGCAGTGGCTGGCAAATGTTTTCTGTAAAGCACCAGGTAGTCAATAGTTTTTGTTTTGCAAGTCACAGGGACTGAAAACAGACCCACTCAACACTCAGACTGGTAGCCAGGGCTGTATTCCTGTAAAGCTCCAGTCAGAAAACAGGTGCTGGGATGGCCTTGGCCTGCAGTACACAGGGTGCTGAGCTGTGACCTTGACGATAAAGCCTGTCTTCGGCTTTGCTTCCCAGGGTGCCTACACTTCCCCGGAGGACGCATGGCCTGGCTTCCTTCGCCCACCTTGTTCAACTGGCTGTGCTCCTCGAGAATGCCAGTCACCATGAGAAATGGTGCTACTCTCAAGGTTCGCCTTCAAAGTCAAAGTCTGGGTGGAGGGGAGGTGATTTCCTCGAATTGCTCAGCCCAGGCCTTATTTCCATAGGCTACCCTTTAAACTGTCTTTGTTTGGCCTCAGAGGAAGCATTTAGGAGGGGAAAGTGGCAAGTGAGGGCTTGTGAGAAAATCAGTGGACAGCCCTGCAAATTCCCTGACATCAAAAATGTGATTTTGCAGAAACAAAGAAGGCTTGTTTGCTTTAAGCCAGTAAATATCTTCCCTTGAAGCATTCATCTACTGCTTTCCTTTTGAATGTCCCACCGCTTGCCTTCCTCGTGTAAAACTGTTCTCTGAATGCCCTCGGTAGAGATCACTGGAAGTGGCCTGCTTGCATCGTATGGTTGGATGGGAAAAGCAGCCCTTCAGTGCCAGGGAATTCCAGCTCACTCTCACCTGAACTTCAGCTGGAATCTCTCCTTGCAGTGGACTTAAATAAATTTAAACACACTACTTCTGTTACAGAAAGCCAACGGGTTCCCCGTGATAGATCACCTCCCCGACATCCATGTACCAAAGAGCAATGACTTCAGTTTTCTCAAGGTCATTGATGGACTCTTTCCATCGTCGGAAACTCCGGAAACTTCATCTCTGCCAGTCAAGACCAAGTCTGAGGGTGGTGCACTCACTGCCTGGACAGTACACAACCACGGGTCTGGACAGCCATAAGTGGCCTTCCATGTATGTGACGTTGCTTACGGCATTTACCTGGCTCCTATGTGATTGGAAGCCGTCCGGAAAGCCCACAAGAGCTTAGATGGCTTGTCTCCCTGGTTGCAATGCTCACTCTTCACATTCTGAAGCTTGCCATCTTGGTAAAACCAACCCATATTCTACAGAAACTATATGGCAAAGGACACAGAAATGCTGTGTGAATCGGATTTGCAGCCCCTCTCCTGGTATTTGTGGGACAATAAGGATGGCATGTGATGGACAAGGAGCTATAAATTTAATGCCGCATCTCATAATTCCTTGAATGCGCCCAGAGCTGATTCAAGAGCACTGCAGCCCCTGAATTAAACCTTTTCCACACAAGTACTCTATCTGCTTTGCAATTATCTCAACCCAGGCTTTAGACAGGTGCAGGCAGAGACATGTTATCTTATAAAGAGAGAGCTATTTTCCAAGCCACATATGGGCCAAAATGTTCATAAGCTGATTTTGTTCTAAAGTTCCCCCCAAAGTGTGTATTTTTCTCAGAGCCTCGCTTTATGTGTAAATTTGAAATACCTGCTTCTTTCCATTGACAAGTCTCCACCCACCACCTGGGTCCCTGCACAATTATTCAAGTCACGGGATTCTTTATTTTTTGCCAGCAAAAATCTAACATGTATCTTCACATCCCTGCTGCAGCCTCAAACAAGGGTCTAGAGGTAAAGCCCGATGGACAGAACTTTGCTTTCTACCACGTACGGTAAGCACATCTATAAACCCCACAAAGGCAATCGTCTGATGTAGAAGTTCTCCTCAGAGCCTCTGTTTTTGGTCCGGGGTATTTATTTCTTTTTTTAACTCATTTTTTTTCACTGAAGTATAGTGGACACACATCGTTATATTCATTTTGTCCTGGTTGTCTTTAAGGAAACTGCCTAACAGTGCACTAGTTATCACTTCAGCCTCCGTCTGAGAATGCCCCTGCCCTTGACCGAAATCCCAGCCTCTTGTGGAGGCAAGATCCAAGTGGATTCCACAAGCCCACTCACACCCGTGAAAGAGATGGCAGGCTCTCACCTGTCACAGGTGATCTGAGAACAGAACTGTAAGCGCTCAGTAGGTTTCTTTCTTTGTGTCTTTCTTGTGTCATTATTATTCCGTCTTTGAGAGCAGACCTCCAGAAACCACTCTCGAACAACGGTGTCATTCTGATAAAACAGATCCTCACTGTTTGACTCACTTCAAAGTCCAGGCTTGGTGGAAACGGAAAGAAGGTGCCAGCACAGCAAGATTTCCGACCGACTCAGGACACGGACACTTCCAGCTGTGAGATTCCGTTTGTCTTTGGCTCATCCGTTAGTGGGTTTTTATTCTCTCTCTCTTTAAAAAAAAAAATGACCAGTTTTTAAACATGCATGTATGGAGGGATGGGTAGCCTCGTAAATAGATGGGAAACAAATTCTTAATTCTTATCCTGGCCCCTTCCCCCACCGCCTCGTTTCCATCTGCTCTTTGCGGGCTGGCTGTTTGGATGTGAGGGGCTCCATGATCACACCACCTTCCTCCATAATAGGACCGCATCTTACACGCGGCCGCTGCCTGGCAGGTGCCAATTAGGTCAAGCTGGAAGAGTGGGCGAGGTGAGCGGCCTGCAAATAATGTGAGAAAAGTCTGTGCGGTCACCGTGTCCTAAAGAGATGCTGCGGCGGGCCGCGCTGGTGCCTTTGAAGCGCGCTGCACGGAGGCGGAGGAGAGATTTCAACATCATGAAGGCACGTGTTCCACAATGCCACCGGGGTCCCGCCGGCTGATCTGAGCCTTGTATTTGAGGGGCAGTCTTTTCATTGCTTTTGTAGGACTCTGCGTGCTGTGGCATCAGTCAGCGAACGCATGTCTGCATAAATTAGGCATGTGTGAGTTCACGCTCACGTGCGAGTCAGGGGGCTCCCGCATGGATCTGGGCCGTGGAGGGAGGAGGGCGCGGGATCTCTAGGCTTCCGTGAACAGGAACGCGTGTGATGAGAACACATATGGAGGTGAGGAAGGACCTGGGGGAAGTAGGGACCATACAAGGTAGAATGCTGTTGTATTTTCGCCTGTCCTGTCCCCCCCGCCCCCGGCCTCAGCGCCTGTCCCCAGGGCCTCCGGGCTGCGCTGCTGTGGTGCCCGCCCCTGTCCTCCCCGCAGCAGCACCCCCCCCCCCACAGCTGCCGGCACCCACCTGCGGATGGAGGAGCTGGCACTTACTGATCTCCCTTCACAGAGCAGGCGTTTAATAGGACGTGTGCCAGTTTTGTTAAGGAAGCTTTAAATTTAAGTTTTGGTGGGTGATAGGGAAAAAGCCAGACTGTAGCAGATGCTGCGGCGGCCGATGATGAATCCCCAGCACACACTAATTCCATGCTGACATTCTGTCCAGAGACAGAAAGGGGACTTGAAATCCAGTGTGCGAGGGAGGCATTAACAAATGTCTATGATAATACGAGTCCAAGAAAAAACCCCATTCAGAGGAAGCTGAAGATGATGGCTGACCACAACTTCGGTATCCTGGATGTCTATTAAAAATCCCAAATTTAGTGTATGATGAATACATGCTAGGAAACTATGGCGACTCCCTAGACTTGATGGGATGGCTCTCCTGACTGGAATAACACAGAGGAAGGGTATGAATTATTCAGGATGAATATCCTTCTAGAAGATGAGGAGCTGCTGCACTGTGTGCCAGGGAAAGGGCACTTTCACAAGGCAAAATCAGTGTGTTTTTACCCAAAGAAGATGGGCAGACAGGAGGCATTGCTGCCCACCACAGGGACCTAGGGCTTCCGACTTATGAAACTCAGAGAGGCTTGCATACTGGATATCGGAACCCACTTCTGTTTACCTCCAGTTATGGTGACTATTAGATATTCAAACACTAGCTATGCTCTTATGTTGCAAGGGAGAGGTAGAAGGATTCATCCATTTCCTATTAACTCATGACCAAAAAGAAAAAAAACCACCACACAATAGCGTTGAATGTTAACTAGATGACAGATATGTAATGGAGACAAGAAAGGAAGGATTACTTTACCAAGAGAAAATGGCCTCTTTAAAGAACATGTATGAGGCTGACATCATGCCTTTCTTGCCCAGGAACTCCACCAGGGGGGGAAGAAATGTGGGGAGACCCCGGGGCATCGACAGGCACATGGGTGTGGAACCCTTGATTCAGCCTTTTTTTCATGCTGTGGAGAAGTTGGGAAAGCACAGACAGACTGGAGGAAGAGGGATTTGGGTTTGCACCTGATTGTAAAACCAGGCTCCCAACACAGTGACGCTGGGGTCCAGGGCCAAATGATGGCGGAGCTCCCGGAGAAGCCACTGGACTGCCATTTGCTCGGCTGCGTTCAAGGTGTTTATCAGTAGAGTTGGCGATGCCACATTTTAGGTCAGTTTGTGGGGTGGGGGTGGCCATTAAGGGTCCTGGTGCCTTTGAAGGTTATCATTTTCACAGGAGAAACCTCATGCCTCCCCCGCCCCCACCACCCAGTGTTTGTATCTCTTTGCTTTCCCGCTTCCAAGAGTCTGGTGTCAGTTCTGTTGATCAACTGCGTTGATTGCTTACCTCGCTGGGACGCGCCCCCCGATCTGCTCCCCTTGTGTGACCCCCGCTCTCTTCATTCTTCACAAAATATTTACCTGGATACCTAAGTTCTACACAATGGCAGCTCAACCACTAGTGTTTCCCAGCCTGTAATATAGCTGGGGTCTATCTCCACGAGGCAGGAAGCCATTCACCTCTCTAAAGAGCCGCATAGCCTCCTGAGATGTTCAGGAAGGCCTAGAATGACCGGGCTTGGTCACCCAAGCTCAGCAGAGGCAGCCCCTGTGCTCAGCTCGGCATCGGCATCGTTGTGTTGACCCCCACCCCACTCCCACCCCTGTTGGTGCCTCACCTCCGGTGAGCGAGCCTGTGCCAGCCCTTCCTCTTGGCCTCACCATCTGCTTTGGTCCAGCGTCCACACTTCGCTCTGTCCCTGCTCCTGCTTTCATTTTTCAGCCTCTTTTCTTGATGATTCTACAAATCGTTTCTGAATCATCAGCAAGGATTTCAGGACCAACCTACAACCAGTGGGCTCTGGCTTCTTCTGTGGGGAGAAAACAGGATTTCTACTCCTCTTCCCAGACCACAGACAGTGGCTCTGCTCCCATTTAGAAAGCAAGCATTTGGCACCCAAGACAGAGTTTATTTTTGTTTTATAAATTGATTTTTAACGGAGAGTGCCATCATATCCGAGTTTACGTACATACAGACACATTTTGAACAGACAAATCCATCTGCTGGGTTTGGAAGAGGTTATGTAGTATGATAGTTAAGGACACACCTTTGAGAGCCACAATACCCAGTTTTTGAGTCCTTCTTCTCATCCTGTTGCTAGTTGTATATTCTTAATCAAGTTAGGTAATATTTGTCTCGGTTTTATCATCTGTAAAATGGGGGTGTTAACAATATCTTCTCTTGCTCTTGTTACGGAATTTAAATTGATTTAGTTCACGTGAAGCATTTAGAACAGTAATTGGAATATGGTGGGCACTTGGCATTTATCCCTAAGTACTACAACCCCATCCTCTGTGGCCGTTCAAAGAGAACAAACTTAGAAATTAATAGGGATATAAATACTTTGGTTAATATTACTGAGTATTCAAGATATCTCCAACTCTGTACTAAGCACTTTACGTGGGTTAGATTATCCAAGTTGAAATTATATTTTCATGACCCATTAGCTGTGCAACATTAGGGAAATTAAGCGACTTCCATACACACGTTTCTCATCCATGGATGCTGATACAATTTAAGTGAGATGATGTACAGTGTGAGGCAAAAGCCTTTACTACACGGGAATGATAGTGACTGTTGCTGTGGTATTACCATCATTGTTATTATTTTTAATAGCAATTTATTGTTTGAGAGTGAGGGACGGTGCTAGCCCAGATGAACATAAGCCCTCTGAACTAACGATGCATATGAGGGTATTCTCACGGCCCCCAGGCCGCGGAGGGCATTTGTTCCTCACCTTGGTAAGCAACTTCAGTCACCGCTGGATAAAACCAGAGCAAGAATAAGAGAACTTAACCTTTACTTTATTTTATTTTATTTTTTTTAAAGATTTTTATTTATTTGACAGAGAGAAATACAGCCAGAGAGGGAACACAAGCAGGGGGAGTGAGAGAGGGAGAAGCAGGCTTCCCGCCGAACAGGGAGCCCGATGTAGGACTCGATCCGGGATCTCCAGGATCATGACCTGAGCCGAAGGCAGTCGCTTAACCAACTGAGCCACCCAGGCGCCCCTTTCCTTTAAAAAAAAGACACTGTTTCAGTATGTGCCATAGTCTTAATTTTCCTAAGCCTTCGGTAGCCTCAAATTTTATGATTACATAACTGAAGAAATTAGGTTTAAATACGATTAGTTTGCAGTGATGATGCGGAGAGGGGGAAAAAAGGGAACACAAGGAAAGAAGAACGTCCCGCTGACCTCGCTCCTCCTGATCACTTAAGGTCAGCTTCCCAGCAAGGCCGCAGTCACAAAGCCCAGTGACTCCTCAGTTCACCTCTCCTCCCAGCTCCAGGGACCGGGGACCATGAAGGACTGCATTTAAAGAGTAGCTTTTGTTGTCGTTGCTGTTATTTATTTATTTATTTCTTCCAGGAACAATATAAGGGTCTCCAATCAGTTGCAGGTGCAAATATTATGCATGCAATTAATTGTCTTCAAATGGTTAATTGTGGGCAGAATTGGCTAATTCGGGGTGCAATTAACTACTTGCCGCTTATTCTGAGAATGCCCATAGACAATTGTGTCTGCAATTAATTTACAAGAGCCATTACAGTGAAAACCTTGTACTATAAATCCAAGAATACAGTGGGAGAATTTTTTTTAGAAGCAGGACTTCACTCTGGGTTAATCACACTGACTCTCTCCTTTGGCTTTTCTATGCAGGCTGACTGTCAGTGGGGTTTCTACGAGCTGCTGACGTGATGTGAGTAGACCTGCGAGCAATGAGGACAGAGGAAGGAACAGAGATGCTGGTGTACGCCCAGGGGAGTCGCAGGGCCCTTGAGTGGCCAAACCCCAGGTGTCATTCAGGGAGCATAGTTCTACATGGTCTGTGTTTATTTGTTTTGTCTTTTTTTTTTTCTGTACATTTTCTGGCACAGTAATGCACAGTAATAGAAACCCAGACCTCTTACTGAACAACTGATTTTTTTAAAGCCATCTTATTTCTAAGTCCACTAACAGTGATCAACAATTCAACAGATGGTACAAGCAATCCTAAGTATAGTTTTTAAATTTGAGTTCCTTCTATAGGGCACCCACTGAGCAAAATAGTTTGATTAAATTATTGTATGGAAACCCTCAGAATACTTCTATGTATTCAGCACTCTTATTATCCCCATTTTTGGGAACCAACTCAAAAAAAGCTTTGGTGACGTGCAGCTCAGTTGCAGAGCTAAGCCTAAAGCTTGTCGGTCCATCCCAAGCCCTGGACCTTGGCTGCTGTGTGATATTGGGGACATGGGGTCTGGAAGGGCCCCCAGCTTCTTCGCTGGACCCATGGCAGGGCTGCAGCATAAACAGTGATAGCTGAAGAAAAGCCCACACCCAGGGTTCCCACCACCAGGTCCCATGCTGTTCTAACCCCCACAGGTTACCAGAGGAAAACTATGTGGAGTCAGTTCTGTCCACTCTCTGTCCGTCATAAAGAAAAGACAGTTTTCCTCTGGGGTCTGAAATGTGTGCGTGTCTGTGTGTAGGCCATTGATTGGAAATGACATTCCGTTGAATATGCCTCTGAGGACCAGACACGGATCTCCAGCAGGGAAGGGTTAAAGTCGCAGTGATCTTGCAGGCTGGATCAAATGTTCTTGAGAGGCCATTCTTCACATCTTGTTTCTTTAGCACTGGGATAGGGCGAGTGATCAAAGGTGACAAGCCTTCTCTGCTCGTCTGGTCCCATTCCCAGAGCAGGGACGCCCACTGGCCCATTGAGCTGCAGTGGCAGCTGCTTCTGGTCTCTGATGCAAAGATCTTCAGCCACATGGGGCCCCATGATGTTACTGGAAGGAAGGAAAGAAGGAACTACTATTAGAGAAGTAAGACAAAACGTTTTCTCTGCAGATGTGAGATTTGGTCACCTTGCGCTCATGGGCAGCTTTGATTTAGGTGCTATCTTTGTTTGGGATTCAGAGAGGGCAAAGCAAGCTCACTGGATGGCCCCTGGCACACCTGGTCGTTTTGGTTTGCCGTGGGATACAGTGGTGTTCAAGCAGGAGCACACCCCCACATAGCAGTTGTGTTACGTAGGTCTCTGCCTGGAGTTAGAAGAAGACACACAGAATAACAAATGCCCTTCAGTCCCATTTTCTCCTGGATCCTAAGCTACCTTTTGAAATAGAAGTTGACTTGGGGAAAAGGGAAAAAAACAAATCCATCAAAATGTATAAATCTGCTGCCTGTGAGGCCCTTCATGCCCATTGTTGTCCTTAAATACTTTCCAGCCACCTTGCATGAGAGAAGGTGTTTATCACCATTTAAATAAGAAATAAACAGATCTGGGAGAACTGAGCCAACTTGCCAAGATCATACACCATCTCTACAGAAAAAACTGGAAAGAAGGTGCCTTGAGCTTAAGGATGATGGCAGTCAAGGCCATGTATTTCCTTGTGCGATACATCATATTCCCTGAGATTTCCTGCAAGATGGCCTCACTGAGTAAGGCTGGGTTCTCACAATTTTGAGTAAGAGCTCTAAATCTAAGCCTTCTTTCTCCCATAAGTGTGATTTTGCTTTACTACAAAGCAGGTGTGACATGGGGAGACATCTTAGATTGATACCAAGTATTACATGATCATGTGATAGACCTTCAGGGATTATGATGTCTTGTAGATGGAATCACTCTAATCTGGCTTGCCTGGCCAAGACTGACCTGCTCGGTGAACCTTGGGTAGTAAAAAAGTATGGAATCCTTGTGTCTGATCTCCTATTCCTCGTTTTGATATCTGGTTTCTTCTTTCTGTCTTAGGTCTTGGGGTCTTGGCCAGCATTTTTGAATTCCCGATTTCTGATTAACAATTTCTGTAGCAGTTAGAATGTTCAGAATTATGTCTCTCACTGTCTTCAAAATCTCTGTCCTGGTGTAAGAGCTCCCAATAATCTCTTATTCTGAACCAAACTCCCTACCACTATGAACTCCTTCTCTTCCAAATCTTGCCACTGACCCCGTGCTGTGACAAATACCATGTCTGTCTTGATCAAAGTGTGAATTCCGTCGTATGCATCCATTGTATAATTAACATTGGTCATTCCTTGTTGTAGAAAGTATGAAAGGTGCCAGAGGAAATTGGTTTTAAAGAGAAACAAGAAAAAAAAAATTGATTCCTGGAAGAAAAGACTTGTCAAGGCAATTTCTTGCAAGAGCAAACCCTTCATTAGAAATCAAGTTAGATCTAATTTTGAAGGAGTGGATAGATGTCTCCCGGTATTTCCTATTGTCATATCATATATGACACATATAGATGAGAGTGATTGTTTTCAATCCCACCTATATTAAAAGAGAGCCAACCAAATGAGTAAAATCAAATGTAATTAGTTTTACCTAAATTGTAGGTTTTCAGAGCAATTAATAAAATTGGAAGTTGAAAGCTACTTGTTAAGCAAATCAAAGATCAAGGAATGTATTTCTTTTATTGAATGTCACTCCTGTGTAAACCAACCTACACAAATCATTTTCATGTTTGAAATATAGCAAGTGTGTAATTGGAACACTCAGCAGCAGCAGCAGCAACTCAAGCAATTTGTACATTGGCTGGATTCCTGACGACAACAGCAGCCGCGTGCAAGGACTTGGAATGAAGATGCACCCAGATTTGAGTCTGAGCTCAGCTCTTCACTGGCTCTAGGAGCATGAACGTCTCCTTCACCACTGAAGCCTCACTTCCCCTGGCAGATCTCTCCCTTTAAAGATTCAAACTGTTTAGGGGGCGCCTGGGTGGGGCTGTTGGTTAAGCATCTGACTGTTGATTCTGGTTCAGGTCTTCTTCTCAAGGTGAGATGGAGCCCACCTTTGGCTCTGCGCTGAATGCAGAGTCTGCTTGGGTTTCTCTCTCCCTCTCCTTGGTTCCTCCACCTCACACGTGGTCATTCTCTCCCTCTCTCTCTCTCCTCTCAAAATAAATAAATGAATCTTTAAAAATAATTCCAATCATTTAGAATCCCAGTATGACTTTCCAGGAAAGCTTCGCTGTAGAAGCACAGGTGAGGGGATGGTAAGAATCCTGAGGCAGCAATTCAAATGTGCATGATGCTCTCAGTCACTGAGACCCAGAAGCTCCTTGCCCTGTCCCCATACTCTGCCCCAAACATCTCATCCATTTGCTTGTTCCTTGGTTATCTCCTTTTATAGTAAACTGTGATCTAGCAAGTAAAATCTTTCTCTGAAATATGTGAGCTGCTTAGCAAATTAATGGAACCTAAAGAGGGTGTCATTGGAACCTCCAGTCTGTAGTTGGTAGGTCAGAAGCAGAGGTGACATACTGGACTGGCAACTGGCATCTAGGGTGGTCAGGGAAGGGGCAGCATTCTAGGACTGAGCTCCTAACCTGCAGACTCTAAGTCAATCTCCAGGTGAATAGTGTCAGAATTGGTTGAATTATAGGACACTTGATGTCCAGCTCATGTCCAAGAATTGATTGGCAGTATGGGATCCCCACCATCTATACATTAGAGTTGGTGACCAGAAGCATTAAGACCTATCATCAGACCCATTTAGCAGATCATGATAGTGGGACACAGAGAAACAGAGTCTATCATGTCCTAAGCATGGGGTAAGGGGCACACTGTGCCCTCTCATTATTTCTGTAGCAATGATTGTAGTGACCACTCACTCCAGCATCTCTTTAAGAGCACCATGGTTTCAATGTAGTTGTCTTTTTAACAGACAGCAAAGATAGGGGTCTAATTTGTATGTTGGTTTCCTGCAGTCCATGGGGTCTCCAGGATCCCGGTGATCCACTGCTCCAGGTATCCACTGATGGCTGACTGCCAAACTGAGGGGCTCCAGCAACAAAGATGGAGATATTGGAGCTGACTTTCCAAGGATGGTATCAAAATAGATGACTTTTCAGGGAGGAACAAAGATCATTCCATGAGATCTTCCCAAGGGGAGAATGTGGCAAATTTTATTTAGATTATGAATAAACATACATTCCTATAATGCTTGTCTTACACTCAAATTAGATATGGTACCAGAAAGTGGAATATAATGGGAAGAATTTGGGCTTTGGGAAGCAGAGTGCTCTGAACTATGAGACTTCATGTGAAGAATCTTACCTCTCAGGTATGCTCTCTTTTCTGTGGGTCTACTTGCAAAATGGGAGTGCTACTTCTTTCTAGGGTCCGTGGGAAGAGTAAATGAGATACAGTATATCAACCACCCCGTTCTTGTCTTAGCATCATGCTTCCACCATAAATGTCATCTGTACTTAGGGTGTAAAGGAAGAGATGTTCGAATCCATTAATACATAACTATATTCTGTAATGTGTAAGTAAGCCTTTTTTTTTGAAGAAACAAACAAACAACAACAGCAACAAAAAAAGCAAGAACACAAACCTTAATGTGAACCTAAAGAAAAATCTCAAATAACAAACAGAACAACATATAGATGAATCTAGAGACCAGAAATGAGGACCATATGGATGAGAATTTGCTTAAAATACACATGGGCTTAGGAAAAAAATGAAAGAAAATTGCTAGCAAAAAAAAAAAGTTCTTTGGAATTGTGCCAAATTTGAAAACATTTGAATAAATAATTTAAGCTTAGAAAAAGTATGGAAATATTTCTCTCCTCCTGGATAAATGAGAGAAGAGACATGGAACATGGGAATCTGTAAGGCATGCAGCTAACATGGGGACATCTTGGCAAGACCCAACCAAAAGACACTTCCATGAGCAGTTGGCTGGCTTAGCTTTCAAGTCAGACCCGTCTAGAAGGACCACACACATCCTGCCATAGCATCTAGGATGCATTCTTGCTTTACTTTCAGCGTGAATGTCACCCGTGGTCAAGCAAGCAGGAGTGAACATGGAACACAGAACATAGAACATGCTGTCCCGGTGTGAGAAAGCCTGCCTTGTTCTGTTCAAGAAGGCTGTGGAGATGCTCCTAGGCTGAGAGATCAGAGTCCCATCTTTTCCTGCAATTCACTGTGCTGGGTTTTATTTTCACCTTCTTTGCCATTGTGCCTTAACATGGGAGCGCACAATCCCTTTCACTTGTTTCAACCAGAACGATGACACTGGTGCAATAAATATAGTTCTCCAAACTACTGTGGTCTTGGGCTCAAGGACCTATTTCAAATAAAGCATGCATAAATATATTTTTATGTTAAATCGGCACAGACATCCAGATTAGAGCCAATTTTAAATCATTCTTTGGCAGTCTGTTACCCATGATAAAACAAGGTCTGGGGTTTAAAAGAAGTGAACTCTGTGATCACTCTCCAGGGAGTACTGATCCTACCTTTCTTCACTTGTATCTTTTTTCCTTAGTGCACTGACCTGAGATCTCTAGTGTGAACACACATTTCTGAAACCAGAGGAAACATGTCCCTGTGGCTTTGGCGCTCTGCTCCTCCTCCAATTTCCTGAAAAACCTTGAAGAGCAGGCCTGTCTTGAGCACCTACTGTAGAGCATGGTCTGGAGTTCACAGAGAAGAGTCATGTGCTCTGCTCTGAGAAGCACCCACTGTCCCTGAAGACATGTCTTACATTCTCACAGGGTTTGCAGAGAAGCACCAGCAGTGCAGAGGAAAAGGACACATGGGATGTGACTTGCACAGTGCAGAGCCCATGGCACCTCATTCAACATCCAACACAAGGAAAGTCATGACAAATGAAATGCTATCAGCACACCCTCCCTCCTCCGCTTTTCTCAGGCACAAATCTATAAGGTACAAAGCCTGTCTCCCTGAAAAGGGTAAATTTTTATTAACGGTGCATTTTCTAACATACGCCTTCCAGGGAGCCACGTTTCTGAACGATTCTAATGACTCACTAGCATTTGAAGACTTAAACTCTGTGCCCTGGTAGTTGGGTCCTTCACAATCTATGGCTAACTGCTCTCCGCATTCTTTTTATGATTCAAACTTTTATGAATCCAGGGGCACCTGGGTGGCTCAGTCAGTTAAGCATCCGACTTGATTTCAGCTCAGGTCTTGAACTCAAGGGGGCGGTGAGAATGAGCTCCACCTTGACCTCCACACTGAGCTTGGAGTAACTGGGGTTTCTCCCTCTTTCTCTCCCCTTCCTCTGCTACTCTCTCTTACTCTCTTGTTCTCTCTCTCTCTCTCTCTCAAAATAAAATAAACTTATGATTCCAAATTGATTTAGTGACCTCCACATACTCTGGGCTTTTTCCAAACTCAATCTTTGTTCAGTCATGTTCTTCTCACACAGAATGTCCAGCTTCCTCCTCTTCATCAACCTGGGCCGGACAGTTCTTGAGCAGCTCGACAGCCAAATCAGGAAACCTCTTCTCTTCACCTGCACACCCGGGGCCTGGAATAAACAGAACAGAACCCTGAAGTGGGGAGATTGTGGGTGGGAATTCTGCCTCTTCCAGTTTCACCGATGACATTGGGTGCGTTGCTTCATTTTGCAGACCCTAAGCTTTCTTCCCCCGTAGAGTGAGAAAAGGCATTCTTCCTTCGGAGAGTTACTATATGTGAGGTTAAATCAGACACCAGTAAAGTGCCTGCCTCACATCGGTTGCTGCCGAGCTCTTTCCCTCCCAAGGTATTCTTAGTTATGTTTATTTAACTAATGCCAAAGGCTGGCTCCTTGAGTTCCTAGATCCCACCCTTTCTTCCATACCACTGTGATCCTAAAATGATGCCATTAAAAACAATGGGAACATGGTACATATGCCATAGATATTTATAGTTAGTATTCTTTTTAAGTGGCATTGGAAATAATCTTTCCTATAATAAGAATCCTATTAAAGCCTTAATTACTTTCTTAGAGGCCTCATCTCCAAATCCAGCCACACTGGGGCTTTGAGTTTCCAGGCCCAGTTGGGGCATGGGCAGGAGGATTCAGCTAGAACAAAGGGTGAGGATCAGCATCTGAAAACAGACTCACAAGCTCTCAATTTGAGTGAGGGTCCAAGCTACCCTTTCTCTACTTCTGGGCTGGATGGACAAAAGGAATATCCATGGGATTTTAATCTTCATTCACCATTCCTTCCAAGCCTCCACACTTGTGTTTGTTTGTTTGCTAATGTAAGACCCCACACTGTGGTTTTTACCAGCGGCACCTGGCATCTACGATTCTTGAGGAAAAGATCTCTCCAAAGCTGTCTCTGTGTCCCATATTCCCAGTCAGCAGCATATGAATGTGTTTGTGACTTATTTATATTTAATTTTATCTCGTGAACTCATGGGCCCTGAAAATAGATAAATTTATAAGCAATTGAAAAGAATTGATTCGTGACAAAACAGTGCACATTTTTATGACAAAACCAAATTCTCATTTTACCTCTGTAGCTCTCTCTATATCGATACCTAAACATGCATGGACGTGCACACACACACATGCACACATCTCCAGTGTCTGGGAATATGCACACGGTCTTCGTATTTGATACTTATGCAACGTAAACACGCACCATCCAATCCAGCTTTGGGGATCAGCTCCAGGACTAGAGTGCGAGACCCTCCAGAGCGTGAAGGTGGGTGTAGAACAGAAATTCTACAAACGCTCCCTGTAATCACATCCCTGCTCTGCAGACTTGCTCTCCACACCAACCCCCTACCCTGCCCCTGGCCCCACTGTGTGTAATCCTTTATCTGTAATATTTTTACCTGTTTTACACTAGTGGATCTTGATGAATTTGAGCTTGGGCATGGTACAGATCCCAGATTTCAAATGAATAACTCTTTCATTTAGTTAATAGCTGCAGCAGAGCCATGAAACTGTAATAGTTTATGACTTTCAGGATATAACCTGCAACCACAGACAATATAAATTATATCCCATCGCACTTTACAGCCGTAAGAAGCACACTCCGGATCTCACCGCTGCTGTGAAGTCTGAGGGGTGGGGGTGGGGCGTAATGAACTGTCCATATACTTATTTATTTATTTACTTGCCGGCTAAGAAAAACGCCTTCATCCTGTGACCCAGCAAGCCCTGAGTCTGCGTGGCGGCATCCATCCCCCGAGCTGAATGCAGTCGTGACTGCAAAGGAAAGCTATTCCTGAAGAACTGAGGTGGGCATTTTCCTTTCCTCCTTAGGTTGCATTGTTGCGTCCAGCACACGTGGGAAAGCAAACTACACGTCTGCTCTAGGCAGCAATGATTATTTTCAAGGAGACGAGCGTCGCTGGAAATGGGAGGTGGGGGACGGTATGCACAACAGCGCTGGGGCCAGACTGGCCAGTGGTTTTGTTTTGTTCCGTCATCTACTAGGAATAGCCCACATGATGTTATCCTCTCTCCACTGTTGGCTTCTAAATCCAGCCCAATGTCTGGGCTTAGGTTAGGCCTCTGAACCAAGAGCAGAGGATGAGCCCTGATTCTGTAAATGGACCGTCTAAATAAAAAATGAAGATAATAGAGCTTCAGAAATTGTTAAGGGACAGAGGGAGAGAGGAAGGCAGCCCAGCTTTTCAAATGACGACAGGCCACTCATTTCTTCCCTGCACCTGCTGCCTGCAGAGTGCCTGGTTATTGAAGAGGCCTGTGGTCCGATCTGCATATCAAATAGCTGATTTGTACATGAGGTCATTCATTTTGTGGTCTGTCTGTTGGAGGGCGCTGGGGATGGGCTGTTGCCTAGCAGTGGGCCACAGGGTCCCGCAGGCTCCCCGAGTCAGTCAGCAGCCCCCTCACCCATTCTGAATTCAAATCCAGGATTGCTTTTGTGAATAAATCTCTGAAATAGCTAATGCATTGGTGAGTTCAAAGCATGGGTGATATATGACCAGCGAGGCTTTTCTTTAATGACTTGGGTTCATCAGCTTGGGTATTGTGTAAGTAAAAGAGTCATCTAGTCGCCTTTCTGGGTCCTCACTATTGCAGGACGGGCACGGGCAATGCCTTAGTGCATAAATACAGTACCTGCTTTGCTCCTGCCTCAGAATAGCTTCTTTTTGGGTCACATGATGAAAGGATACATTAAAGCATGGTGCTCGGCGGACTATGTAAATATGGCAAAATCGGATTTGGATAGCTGATTCCAACTTTCAAGAAAGCTTTGTTACACTAGACTCTATTGATCTGCCGACTCTTGCTGTACACACGTGTTACACGCGTGTGTGTGCATAACTATGTATACACACATATTTCAACCTCAGGCTTTTTCCCATAGAAACCTGTAAAAGAGTGAAATACTGAATAAACGTCAGCCGAGGCCTTTATGAGCGAGTCTTTGTATGGTTCTCAATAGAGAATAGTCGTTTCACCTGGCTCCATTCTTTAAACTGTATTTTTCCATGGCTTTCCATAATTCCGTCTTGAAAATTAGGAATAGAAACTGAGAATAAGATTTAGTTCAGTTGCATTTAAGATGAAGCCCATAGGTAAGTAGTGTACATCTTGTCATAGAGGCTTTCTTGGGATAAACATCTTCTTTTGTTATATCTCCCTGATTCATCATAGCTTTTGAATTTCCAGCTGCTGATTCTGGCCATAGCAATAGCTTTTCAGACTGGGAACATCCTATCATGTTAAGGAAAATCTGTCACCATAACCACGTATAACTATAACAAGGCAAGGATGATGGTAAGAGGGAGAAAGGCTAGTCCTCATGATTTAGCAGGTGAAAAATAAAACTTATGGTCTGAGCCGTAAGGTATCACTTCATGAATTACCTTAGCTACCTCCCTTGGAGGATGAAAATCATGTGACCTATAAGATATTAACCTTTGTATGTTTAGAATTTTTTTTCAATTAAGTGTAGTCAATAAAGGATGCTTCTCTGGTTGTAGGAGGGTAACATAGGAGTTAGCAGGAACCTATAAATACTACTTTTTCTACTCTTTAAGATTAGCAATTCTGTTGGATGATATTGAGATATATTTTAATGTCCTTCAAAATTGACATAAAAGTTTAGAAATAATGATCTATATTTGCATAAGATTCGAAATCACATCATTCCTTTGAAATACTTCACTTTAATCAAAACTCCTTTTCTTCATATGCAGAAACAGAGGCTCTAGAAACTGTGACTTATTCAAGGTCATTTAGCAAACATGGAACCAAGTAAGAATTTAGCCTTCTTAGTCATGCGTGGGGGCTCTACTGTGCCATTCCCTTTCTCCAACAGCTAACTCTAGATGCACATCTACTAGATCTCCTGGCTGAGCTTATGAATATTTTAAAATAATGACATATATATGTCATATATATGTCATATATATGTATATATATATACATCAAAGACTGTATGTGTAATGAATGAGAAAGTAATTCACATTTTTTTCAAAGAGGCATTTTTTTAAAAACAAAATATACACATAAATGAAATATTGTAGTCTTTAAACATCATTTAGGAAATGTCGTCTGGTCTTGTATATCTTGGAAACCAGGAGACATCAGTTTCTTCAATAACTCTGTGTACTCGAGAGCTATCGAATCCTGATTGTCATTAATTAATGATGCGTTCTGGTATCTGCAACATCAAATAATAAAAACTTAGTAAGGCAAGGTAGCCCCAAAGCCCCGGGGGGAGTCAAATTTGCATCTGGATATAGCCTGATCTTTGACCCTTTTTACAGACCAAGAGCTCTTTGATATTGAGGCTCTTGGCCACAGATTAATGAGCCATAGGCGGGCCGAGGGCCTCATGATGCTGCTCAGAGAATTTATTCAACTCATACAGCAGTGAGGAGGTTAACTCCAGCCATCTCCTAGGGAACGGGCAGTGACACAGTCCTGGGGAGATTACTAGTCTGCTGTGTTATAAAGTGAATTTTGATTGCTATTGATGAATTTTGTTTTTGTTGTTGTTTTGAATGGCTTTTTTGTTTTTGTTCTTGTTTTTACTGTATTCAAGTTAGTGCCAACAGGCATGTTACAAATGCAGGGGTATTCTCCATGCTAGAGAAAATTTGAGCTTTTAAAACATCAACAACAGTGGTATTTGCGAAAATGCTCTAACAATGCGTATACTTACAGTGACTTAGATTTAAACATCTTTGACATGGAATTACAAGAAGGAAAATCACCTAAGGTATGTTCACTTTGAGAAACCATTTATAAAACTGCATCTGCTTTCTTCACTAATGAGAAAGGGTTCATTTCTGCAAGTCATACATAGCTTGGTTTTAAGGTATTCTGTGATCTATTTGCTAGATTTCTTTTTTAAGCTGGAATCTTAATTTTTAAAATAAACCAAAGCAGACTTGTATATACGTTTAATACCCACCCACCCACACACACACACAAAGATTCAGAGTTCCCCAAGCCTCTCCCCTCTTTCTAGAAAAGCTTTTCTGTGTCGACAAGCAGCGACAAGAAAGCAAGTGCAACTGCACTTAATGAGCAATTCATCTGCACACTGGGAGGGTCAAGATAAATCCTGGGAGAAGCAGTTCAGGTTGGAGGGGGAGCAGTGCTATTTCTCATGCGCATGATGAAGAACCAGTCTCCCATCCTTAAACTCTCACCAGCCCATGTGACAGTCATTTCCACCCTCAGGCTCTGAGTCCCACTTTCTCAGAATGTTGTTGTTGTTGTCCTTTCCCCCAAGACCCATCAGTGGGCCAGCTTGGCGTGGATTTTGTTTGTTTTTTGGCTATTCGATTACTATCCCCCAAATCCCTGAGAATGATTTAAGTACAAAAAAGAAAAGAAAAAGATCATTATTGCAATGATAAACTGCAGGGCACACATGGGTGTGGATATGGGGTCTCGGTGAGGATGGCGTCACATGTGGAAGCCGTGTCCCAGCAGCAGAAGCAGGCCTGACCCCGGAAGTGCCGGCCAGGTGAGCCCCGAGGAGCTTCTGAGCTCGGGGCCAATGCCTGGCTTCCGAGCCCTGGCCCAGGAGGCTGTTCTCTTACAAAAGCGCTTTGTTAAGCCAAATCTTTAGTTCCAAGAGCAATGCCTAATTTATAGCGCGCAGCAGGCTGGGAATTTTGCCTGTGCTATTTTTAGAGCATTTCTGAGGTGTCCCTTCCTTATTGTAGATATCAGTGGAGAATCAAATGCTGGCGGTTCCCCACCCCCTGGTCAGCATCCAGTTTTGTTTTGTTTTGTTTTTTTCATCCTCACTCTGCTTAAGATTAGGAAAATCAACAACACGAGTCCCAAATCTAATGAATAGACAACTCTAAGGAATGTATGTGATTTTTTTTTTTTTTTTTTGCATCAAGTATCTATCCTGGTAATAAATTCCGCGACGTCCCCCTACATCAAAGGTGCAGAACCATGTGCCTTTCTTTCTTTCTTTCTTTCTTTCTTTCTTTCTTTCTTTCTTTCTTTCTTTCTTTCTTTCCTCCTTTTTTTTTTTTCATGTGCTTTTCTTAATAGGATTTATGCTTGTCGGCTTTCTATATGCCCTGCCACGCCAGATAAAGGGAAGGCAGAGTTCCCGTGGTAACCATAGCCACTTCACTCCCGACTGTTGGCGATTCCTCCTAGGCATAAAACAGGGAAGAATATGTCCACTTATACATAAACATGACAGACTTCTCTCTGGAAGCCAAGGGTAGCTAGCCTCCAGATTGAATTTAGATGTTGTGATTGTGGGGCCTGAATCCTCCTATTAAATCTTCCCTTCCAACCCATCTGCAACTGGAAAACAAGAAAATCTTCATTCCTTCCAGATTCAAACCTATTTCCAGTCAAATGGCACCCAGGCACCGTGGAGGACAGAGGAAGGAGAATTCTTCATGCGTCTGCTCCTGTTGAAAAGGTTATTTCACTGTCTTCAAGATGACTCTCGAGCAGCAGGCAGCTCCGAGGACAGCACCCTGAATGCGGGGGTTGCTAGGAGATAAGTCTAGCTTTCAGACAGCATTGCTCGAGTTCTCTCTAATTGACAGCTCCTTACCCTAAGGGTCTAATTCTAACCTTGAGACCAAGACTATAACGAGAGGGCAGCTTGCCATCACCCCTGTTTCTGGCGACGGCAAGGAGATTAGGGGCGGCCTGTTTTTCTGGGGTTTTGTTATGCCTCTTTGGGACCGAGGCGCGGGGAGAGACGGGACAGGGCGGCGGCAGGCGGCCCCTCCGCTGAGCATCACTGGGGCTGGTTTGATCCAGGACACCTGAATAAACTTTCTCTTCCACTTAAGATGCTCTCTCTTTGAAAGAAGAAGGGCACGCAGGGAGGAGAAGTCTTGACCGGACTTTGAAATGATTTGGAATTCGAGCCGGGAAGGTGGATTTCTTTAAAAAGGCGGGGAGGGGGGAGGAGAGAAGGGAAAGCAAAGGCCTGAAAACAGCCGGTCTCCCGGTTCCGCGCTGACTCCTCCCCCCACGGTCCTGAATAGCTCTCCCCGCCGCCCCTGCTGCTTCCGAGATACTATTTCGGACTTGCGGGCCGACAAGAAAGCCAGGAGCAACAAAAGGAAGAGATTAGCAGGCCTGCAGAAGGAGGTATTTCCATGCGGCCCATCCTGCCAGAGCATTGCTGATTTCCGCGCACCCAGCAGCGCCCCGGAGCGCCACTGGGGTCCAGCCCCGAAGCGAACCTCCCCCCTACACCCGCGATGGGTCCCCCGCCTTTGCCGGGCATCCATTCAGCGACCCGGTGGGAGGGGAGGGCAGGTGCCCGGGCGAGCCGGGAGAGCCCATCTCAGGTCTCAGCCCTGCCTCCCGGGGGGCGGGGGGCTCACCCCTGCCCTGCAGGGCCGGGCCGCGGACCACACTGGGCAAGTCTGCAGCTGCAGGGGGGCGGGCGTGCTGTCCCGCCTCGGGGCGCACGGCCTGAAGCGGACGACGGTGACAGCGGCTTGGGAACAGACTGCAAGTGGAGAATGCGCGCTTGTATTAGAGGTGGTGATCACTGCGAGAGAATACTTCTTTATCGCAAGGGGGTTGCTGAGAGTCTGTTTATTGTGAGTGGGTCTCTGGAATATTTAAAATGGAGAAGTAGCTGCAGGAGTCAAGACACAGAGATGAGAGACCCAGCTCTGGCTTTGCGATTCTCAATCGCCCAGACACCAAAGGGTGTTCCCGAGCAACATATTATGCTATTTCCCCTTGATTTTCTGAATATTTTTATTGGAATTCCTGCAAAGCAGGGCTGTTCTTAAAGGGGATAATTTTTAAATGCAACCTTTGAAGGAGAAAATTTAAAATAAAAAATACAAAACACCATATTTACAGAGTTTTAGTAGCATTTTTACTCAATTTATAAATAGGATTTTTTTTAGAAAGCTCATATCCAGGAAAGCAGTAAAAAATGTTAATGATCAACATAGTCAAAAAATAATGACATTCTTGAATATTTTTTTGTAAATTGTGTATTTTATTTATACATAATTACAATTTACAGAAGAGTTGCAAAAATAATGCAAAAATTTCATACCCTTTCCTCAGATACACCATTTGTTTACATTTTGCTCATGGCATCCTTGACTTTGTTCTGTGTGTGTGTGTGTGTGTGTGTGTGTGTGTGTGTGTGTGTCTTTATAGTTTTTAAAATTATTTTTATGTATTCTTCCTGAAACATTTGGGACAAGTTGAAGAAAACATGTCTCTTTACCTCTAAATATTTCACTGTGTTTTTCCTAAGAACAAGAAGATTCTCTTACATAATCACTGTATAATTATCCAAATCGGGATATCTAACAATATAAAACTACTATCTAATTCCAAATCCGTGATCAGAGTTGATCAGTTGTCTCAATAATGTCTTTTATCACCATGTTTCCCCAGTCCCGGATCAATTCCAAATCTCACATTACGTTTAGTCGTCCATGGGAGATTTGTAATCATTTCACCAAGAAAGGCCTAGGAAGCACCATACTGCAGGGAATTTTCAATCTTCAGTTGCTTCTAATATTAAACACTTGGGGAAAGGAGACATCTCAAGATGAGTCAGGGCACTGGTTATGGGGTGTTCCATTATGCATAGGATAAATCTTAACTTCTCTAAAGGGATATGGGGCCCCTATTTTCACATATCACCTAATGTAAAAACTGATAATGCCAACTTAAATGTTTAATAAACAAATCTTGATCTTATACACAATTAGAGGTTGTGTTCATTATATAAGAGCTGTAGAAATCAGCATATGCATATTTCTGAAAGATTCTTTCAAGAATCCAAAAGAATGGGCTTTTATTATTGTAGAGACTCTTCTGTCCCAGGTTGAGAAAGTGAGAATGATACAAGAAGGGAGATAATGGGTGAGAACAACAGCGTGAAAATTGTAAGCGGAATAGTCAGCTCCTGATGCAAAGAAATGAAACAATGTATAGACAAGCAAGGGGTAGTTTAACTTAAAAAATGAAGCTTTAGCCTCATCTTATTGTCAGGAATGGAATCTATAAAAAAGCCTCCTCTTGCCGTTGTAAATATTGTCTTGCTCCTCTGGCCACGTGGACCTCTTTGGGGTCCAGGAAGCCTGCCCCTCTTGTACCCCCATCACCCCGAGGGAGGGAATGATCACCCTCCTCCATGAGGTACTGGCTTTGTTACCGAAACAGTGTCAGTTTGCTCCATGGTGAGTTACAGATAGGAACCACACCAGGTAGGGACGCCTGGGTGGCTCAGGCAGTGAGGGCTCAGGTCATGATGCTGGAGTCCTGGGAAGGAGGCCCGCATCGGGCCCCCTGCTCCACGGGGAGCCTACTTCTCCCTCTGCCTGCCACTCTCCCTGCTTGTGCTCACTCGCTCTCTCTCTCTGACAAATAAATAAATAAAATCTTTAAAACAAAATAAAGAAAAGATAAAGAAACCACACCAGGTGGATTGTAGTGCAAAGGAAACTTTATCTGCAGCAAATAAGAACATCGCAGGGAATAACTTCCAAAACTATGCCTACCAGAGCAAGGGCGAATGGCTTCCTTTTATTTAGGGTTGAGTATTTGTATAAAGAAACCTTGCTCTCATATGTAGATGTGGGCAGAAGGTTGTGCATGTGCCTTAAGGAAACATGCCTGTACGTTGTATGTTATGTAAATGAGGCTGACAGTCCTCCTTGGGCAGAGGTTTTAGTCTTAAAATGAGATAAAGTTCATTGCAGGTCACTCCATGGTCCATCTGCATAAGTACAAGTCAAGGGTTTACCTCAAGGTGGTCTGCGTAGTCTTTCTCTGGGCAGCTATTACTGCCTGTAGGGGGTTTTAGCTTTCCATCTTGGGATGTTAGAGTCCTTTGCCTGATTAAGGAGAGAAGCTAGAAGGAAGAGGTTAAGAAGAAATGGGGGACAAACACCAGTGGGTATAACAGGTGACCAGTCAAGCTTGGGGTCCAGCTGGTGACAGACAGCCTTTGTGCACACACCCTGTTGATGTGCTGTCCGAGCACCACGGGTGTGCACTAGTCCCATAGGGCTGTGCACATGGACCTAACTTAGTTTCTGCCTTCTTCCAAATTCTACAGGAATAAATTCAACTTAAAGGGTCATCACAGATGGGTATAAAATTCCTATAACAAATCTCTTCTGCGTTTCTTACTGGCCTTGAAAGGAACATTCAGTGTTTCTTGAAACTGTGGACCATGACATATATGCACACATGCCTACTCCCTCTGCATAGCAATAAAACCAGCCTTTCCGAAGCAGCAAACTGACGGCACGTTTCGCACCCTGTGTATATTTGCCAGATCACAGTTTCCTGGGCAACTAAAAATGACACCTGCTCTTTTTTTCACAGGCAATGAGTCTTTTATAAGCCACTTTAATTTTTTATTTAACTTCATATTCCTATTTCAAAGTAAGCAACTGACTCAGGTCTTGGCCTCTTAGACGATTTGGATGTATGCAGTGGGTATCAGTTCAGCAGGTGGACTCTTCTAGGAAAGAAGTTCTGTGGAATGAAAGTGCGGGTCGATCCAGAATTATCTCCGGGCAGCTGGGTAGTAAGTAAGGATTCGAAGTATAAGTGACATACAATATCCTATTGGTTTCAGGTTTCTGTCATAGTGACTTGGTATTTCAATACATCATGAAATGATCCCCAGGATAAGCCGAGTTACCATCTGTCATCTTACAAAATCCTTACAATATCACTGACTATATTTCCTCTGTTGTATATTAGATTCCCATGTCGTCTTTATCACTGGAAGTCTGTGACCTCTTAATCCCCTTCACCTATTTTGCAAGGAAAGAAAACTAGCAAAATTGGACTCAGATGATCAGGCATGTGAAGGAAATTTGTTTCAAGTGCACATCTACATGGGAGGGGATCCTAAACAAAAAGCATGTTATGGAGAAGGCCTATAGAAGAAATCTGTGTTGCTGGATCGGCTAGTGGCTTTATTTGGAGGTCTTCTGCACACACTGGAGTCGACTTAATCTTATCTCTAAGTGTAGTCATTCAACAAGCATGCCATCTTCTCCATCATGTCTGTGACTCCTGCCACGGTCTGTGTGGCGGTGCCTATAGATGAGCATTTATGAACACTCATCCACACCACCAGCGTGAATGTTTTCCCTAGAACTACCTTTCCATCATGGACAAAGAGGAGCTCAGAAGAACATGCAAAGGAATAAAAGTGCTCAAAAAATATATATCATTACTTGTAATCTACTCTGTATCCTCTCTGGTTTCTTTTCCCTATGTTTTTCTCTTTGGACTTACCAGGACCGTAGGTATATTCTTGAGTTTACCCAGAGGCTGAATTCACATTATTCCTTGACTTTTCTTTGTCCTGATTATTATTAAGGCAGCTCATCTTTCCTCTAGAATGTCCCCTATTGGTTTTGCTTTGGGATCAAGGAAGTCAGTCCACTGCCAAAAGCCGAATAAATATGCTATTTGATACATCGGCACATTACGTCATAATAAATAACACTCAAATATGAGAGTTGCTCAGGGGCCATTTTTGAAATTTTCAGCCCCCTAATGAGAAATTCAGAATTTCCTGCTTAGTATCCAAACAGTGGAGCAGATATTGTGAGAGCAGAGCAAGGGGGAAGGACTGGTGGGACTTTCATGCTAGCAAACGCTAAGAGGAGACAGTTGGTGTGGCTACTGTGAAAAACACACAAAAGCTGGATGACTTTATTGCTGATTTTCGGGGTGGAAGCTTTCATTTGGAAAAAAAGGAAAAAAGGAAAGAAAAGGTGATCCCCTATCATGTTTTGCGTGGAATTGACCTTCAGGAACTCAGAAAGTACCTGGTTACTCAGTGATGCATTGTGTGGCACATGTATCTGTAATTACAAGTAAACTGTTACGAGATCACAGATGAAGGAAAATTAATTCTCCCTTGTGGAGTTAGGGATACTTCGCAGAGGAAGTGACATTTGCACTGTCACTTGAAAAGTGAGTGGGGCTTTGCCAAGCAGTTCAATGAGAAATATCACTCCAGGAAGTCGAGGAGCTTCCAAGTGAGGGGTGGTGTGAAATTTCATGTCATGTTCTCAGAATGAGCATAAGTCTGTGCTGGTGGGGTTGGGGTACAGAGCCTGGGTGCCCGACCCTCTGGGCTGGGTAGACATGGTGTTCACTGCAGGCTGATGTGTCCAGTGCCTGTGGTGAACGGTACTTCATCCTGGACACTCTGGATGCCGCAGTCAGCCGGCCAGATGCCACAGCCCAGCACGTGATGAAAGAATGGAGAATTCCATGCAGTGATGAGGGCTCCAAAAAGATGAAAAATGTTACCACTATAGATAACATCTGTGCAGTGTGGATGGGAGTCCCACCCTCAATGGGCTTTCAAGGAATGCTCTCTGAGGTCATGGGCCCCGTCAGCTGGGCCCTGGGCTGGGTCTGATGCTCACAGGCAAAACGAGTCCAGACTGAAGTCATCATCACTGGTGACCACCGAGCTGACCGCCAGCACGTGCCCCTGACGGCCTGCTCTGGGAAGAACTCCGCAGGGCTCCTGCCAGAAAATGAATATTCAGAGTGATGGTAAGAAAGCACTTAATAGACCCAGATTGAAACTCATTCTACAAAATAATTGGCCTATGCTCTTCCATCTTTGAAATCTGAGTAAAGTTATGATTACCTAATAGAATTGTATCATGAATTTCCTGATATTGATCACTGTACAGTGTTGATGAGAAATAATTCTTTTTGAAAACTCACACCAAAGTATTAGGAGTAAAGGACATCTTGTCTGTAACTTACTTTTTAAATGATTCATACAAGTATGTGAGTGGGTGTGCGTGTGCACACATGAGAAGGGAAGACAGACCGTGAGGGAATGGGAGCGCTGGCGGGACAAGATCTGACGACAGTTCAGCCCCCATCATCATAAGATGCATTTGTCACTCCGAGGGGCATTTTGGACCCATTTAGCACCCATATGTGAAGCAGGGCATCAGGAGGACCTCGAATCAGCCTCCCAGGCCCAGGGAGCAGGAGCTCTCCCCTCGGTGAGCCCCCACTCGACTGGCCTTCTCCATCCGTGCTCCCCAGAAGTGTGCTGCCCCTTCCCCGCTCTCCAAGTCTGTCCCTCTCCTCACTTGCCCACTTTCAAGCACACATCCCTCGTTCCGTTTTCTCTATAGAAACCGCCTCTGTCCCCTACTGTTGTCAATGCGCTTCTGATGCCAGCTCCAAGATGTGCAGTTTCAATTGCCTGGCTGCCATCCAGGGTCTCGGAGCTGCAAATGTGCCTTGCCACTCAAGGATGTGCTCCGATGAGACTGAGTGGGACGGACACAGGATGAGGATGGCTGGTTGTGGCCTCACAGAGCGATCGGTAGAAGTTCACCATTCCCCAGAGAATGGAGTCACATCAGTATCAGCTTGGTCTCTTCAACTCTCCAGGGCGGTGCGGATGATCCATATTTCGCTGTCTAGCCGTGCATCATTTCACAATGTAGATTTAAGACAGCGAGTTCTGGCAACAGCTTGAAGTTCCATCTGGCTAATGGAGAACTCGCTCTCCGGGTACATATTGGTGCCTCACCCCAGTCTTCTTGAGGGATGACAGCTGGGCCGTGATGCTGCACACAGCCCGCAGAGCACGGCGCAATCTGACTCATCCTCTCCCGACCTCAGAAAACTCAATTCCCCATTGAGAGGGGCTGAAACGCCCCATTGTGAAGGCAGCGACACTTCCACCAACCATGAATGGTTGCCAATTGGGGGCTATTTAAATTGGAAGTCAAAGGTCCTCTGGATCTTTCCCATCAAAGATTAAATCCCTCATTCCAGGAAAGTGAAACTCCTATTATCAGAAAACTATAGGAAGAACCATAAACCAATGACACCAGTGATCTTTTCCAATTAGGCTCCTGTAACTTATAGTGGGAAACACTTAGCTGATAGCTTAAATAGTTTTATTTCCTCTCAGTTACATACAGAAGCAATCTGTCCTGCTGACTCAACTAAGTCAGATCACTTTGGTTGGGTCAGTTTATCATTTTCCTGGATTAAGAACTTCCAGTTTTCTAATGCTTATAATATCCAATCTGATTTTTCTATTTTTTATGTCTGGAGACCTAGACCTCCTCCTCTGAAATCCCACTGAAATCCTTCCTGACTCCCTCTTTCGACTATGATCAAACCCAGCCATTATTATAGCTTCTTTCCTTGTTAATAAAAGGAAAAAAAAAAAAGAAAAGAAAAACCCTCCAGCCTCCCCACATATATGGTTCCATTTTTCAAGCCAGTGACTATTTAGTCAATGAATTGAAAATGATCACCAAATGGAATATAGGTCCACGCTCAAATCTTAGTTCTGTGCCTTCCTAGCTAAACGATGATGGAAAATGTATTTAAATCTCTCTGCCACTCATTTTTAAATTTTATTTAAAAATTGGGTATTCATCTCAAGAGACTATCTCAATTTTTAGTTTAAATCTGCAATTAGCTGATTGTACATAAGCTCGGCACCATAATACTGGGCACACAGGGGTGCCTGAGCGGTGCACTCGGTTAAACATCTGACTCTTGATTTCAGCTCACGTCCTGGTCTTGGGCTCATGGGATGGAGACACTCTTCAGGCTCTGCACTCAGTGGGGAGTCTGCTTGAGATTCTCTCTCTCTCTCTCTCTGTCCCTCCCCACCCCCATGTGCTCACACTCTCTCTGAAATGAATAAATGAATGAATGAATGAATAAATAAATAAATAAGCACAATTTCTCCCCTCCTTCATGAATCAGTTGGATGACCCTCTGCTCATGGTAGCTTTTGCTATTCTCTAAAGAGCGATAGCATGTATCTATACTGAACAACTCAGAACACCCACTATATATATGTCATATTTTCTCCAGTTGTTTCAAGGAAATTTGCCTCCTAGGCCATTGAGGTAGAACATTTTCTTGTTCTTTCACATTCTGTTCCTTCACAGAGTATTTATTTAATAAATACAAACTGACTTCCCGTATTCAGGGTTTGAAGTAGTGGTTCTATGAGGCCGTAAATTAAATAACTTGTGTAACAGAAAAGGGCATGGTACTTTCAATTTGTGATAAATATGTAAATGAATCAATTTCCTGCAGCCAACAGTGTGCTCCCCACACAGCAGGTCTTTAGGAAGCGTTCCTGACTTACTGATGGGCAGAGATCATAAAATCATGGATTCCAATCCATGTGACAGATAGAAATAATTCCCATGTTCTGCACATCTCCTGTTCTCCTGTTTGTTTGTTATCATATACAACCAGCTGTGCATAGCTTTCAGTCGGAGGAAATGCCGCTGTTTCTATACCTAATCCCAATCTTCAATGTCCTACACCAGTGAACATATATGCTGATCCTGAAAATATGGAAACTCACATCTCAGTAACTATTTTTTTAATTAAATGCTCACATTCTCTCTTCTATTCTCTCTTTTGCCTCTTTTATGTAAATGGTATCTTCTCTAAGCCATGATCATCGATCCAGTTGATGCTTCTTGAATTTTAGATTTGTCTGCGTCTTTAAGGTTCTTCCAGACAATGGGATTCTGTTATTTGAATACTTGTTCTTTTTTTTTTTAAGATTTTATTTATCTGACAGAGAGAAACACAGCTAGAGAAGGAACACAAGCAGGGGGAGTGAGAGAAGGAGAAGCAGGTTTCCTGCCGAGCAGGGAGCCCGATGTGGGACTCGATCCTGGGACTCCGGGATCATGACCTGAGCTGAAGGCAGATGCTTAATGACTGAGCCACCCAGGTTCCCAGACTACTTATTCCTAATAATTCACCCATTCAGCATATATTGAGCACTTACTGTGAACAGTCCTTGTACCAGATGTTTGGGTTACAGAAATGAACTGTAAGTAAGATGGCAGTTTTGGGGGAAGACAGATTGGAAGCAGTAATGCAACAAAGGGCAAGTCCACAGGCTTGGACAAGGCTCGGTGGGGGCCCAAGGGAGGAGTGACCTAATGAGTGAACTTTCTGTGTTTCTCCCTAACAGATCGTACAAAATATGAATACCTGTCAACCTTTTCAATACATATGAAAATACTTTTGAGTCCCTATGCAACAGTAACTGCATTATTTTCCTCTTTTTCAACAATTTTTTGTGGTATAATTTATCTACAACAAAATGTGAGGTTTTTTATATGTACAATATATATTTTGACAAAGGTAAACACCTGGTCTTTTATGGTTAGTGTGCTTGTTTCCTGTTTACAAAATCTTTGCCTTTTTTAATCATTTTTTTTTTTCATCCTGAGAAGTGTACTCTTTAATCCCCATCACCAACTTCCCCCTTCCTCCCATCCACCTCCCCTCTGGTAACTAGCAGTTTGTTCTCTTTAGTTAAGAGTCTGTTTCTTGTTGTTGTTTTTTTTCCCCTCTCTCTCTTGCTCATTCTTTTTTCCTTTGCTTATTTGTTTTGTTTCTTGAATTCTACATGTGAGTGAAATCATATGGTATTTGTCTTTCTCTGACTAAACTTATTTCACTTAGTCTTATACTGATATGTTGCTGCAAATGGCAAGATTTTGTTCTTTTTTATGGATGAGTATTATTCATTGTATATACAACATCTCCTTTATCTATTCATCAATTGATGACCACAGGCTGCTTCCATAGTTCGGCTATTGTGGATAATGCTGCTATAAACATTGGGGTACATGTGTCACGTCAAATTAGTGCTTTTGTATTTTTTGGATAAATGTCTAGTAGTGTGATTCCTGGATCAAAGTATAGACATACTTTTAATTTTGTTCTTGTCTTCTGCCCATTTTTAATTGGATTATTTATTTTGAGGGGTACTGAGTTGTATCAGTTCTTTATATATTTTTAATAATAACCCTTTATTGGATATGTCATTTATTAATATCTTCTCACATTCAGTTGGTTGTCTTTTAGTTTTGTTGATTATTTCCTTTGCTGTGTAGAAGCTTTTTATTTTTGATGTAGTCCCAGTAGCTTATTTTGTTTTTTTCCCTCTTGCCTCAGAAAACATATGTAGAAAATTGTTGCTATGGCTGATGTCATAGAGATTACTGGATATGCTCTCTTCTGGAATTTTTATGAAATTTCTACCTTAAGACTGTGAAGACTTTATTTTATACTTTCTTCTAAAAGTTTTATAATTGAAAATGTTATATTTAGATCCATGAACCATTTGGAGTTGAAATAAATGGTAAGAAACATGCAAAGATAAGACTAAGGGGTAGCAGTTCAAAACAACTAATTTGTATTGTTATGAGAAATCTTTCCCACTGCTCTCTAGGACACCAGGAAATCCATCATTAGAGTTTCATTCCTTTGGTTAAAGCCCTGCTGTCTTAGGGTGGGCACTAAGCTACAATGTTTTCAGACCATACCATTTTAATATAAATTAACTTATCTATTCCTTGGCAGAATTTCCAACCTAAAAACATTTTTTTTTTAGGTGCAGCATCCTGAATAAACACAAAATGCTGCCATTTTGTGTCAAGAGACTTCCAGAAGAAGAATCTGTAATCTGGAAAGAGGAGGAGTACAGGAAGCAAGGACGGAAAGGAGCTCCATAACCAATCTCTGACTCTAGCATCCCGAGTTTTACTCACTCCAAAACATTCCCATTTTAAGTTCTACTGCTACTATCAGGTGTCACCCATCAATGTTGTCCTCATCCAGGCTTTGGGATTGAGACTGGTCCTCCTGGACTCCCCCCGCTAGGGGACTCATGCTGATGTGGAGTGATTGAGGAGAAATGGATGCAACTCATTGGAATGGTGCATGGAATAGGCTGAGGCTTTGCATTCAGAAGTTGCCGACCCATCATAGCACCTGGAGAGTCAGACCCAGCCCTGGTCCAGGAACGAGGTGGAGGCAATTTTGGGAAGTGACAGAGTGAAGAAAGTTGCTACCTGAGATAGTCCAACTGATGGTCTGAGGTCCAAGATTAATGCTAGAAAAAGTTAGGGGTTGAATGTTTTGTGTACACTGCTCAGTCCAAAATCCTTATTGTCTATGACACAAAGTGGGTATTCAATAAGCATTTTTTGAGTGAGTTATGGATAGAATTAAATGGTTCTAGGCTGTATTTCTGGTGGGGCATGCATGGTGGATACCATGTAACCATGGGGGAGATGGTGCAGTCTTCAGTGAGGAGCCAGAGGATAGATTCGTGGGCAAAAATACAATAGCACCCTTGGTCTTCTTAAACACAGATGCTGTCTGCTGTCCATTTTCCAAAAGAATATTTGTTAAGAGATAAAAATAAGAAAGCGAATCACTGAAGCAGAAGCCTAAGTGCTCCCACCCCTCGTTGTGTTTGTATAGCCAGTCACCAAGTCCTATGTCTTGCATCTCCTTAGCATATCTCTCAGCTGGCCCACTGTCATCTTTCCATGGCCAGCCATCCTCCAATCTTCTTTCCATGTTGCTGGCAGAATCCTCCATCTTAAACTTGAATGCAGATGTGTCCCTAGTGCTTCATCCTCCCCAGAGCTAAGCGAGGAGACTGTTGGCAAATTCTCAGTGTTGTGTTTGTTTTTAAGTTTTCTCTATAAATAGGAGGAAGGCACATAGATACTGGAGATATAGACATTTCCCAGACTCTCTTGCATCTGAGTGTGATCTACCAAGTATATTTTGGCAACCAAGCCAAAGGAAAAAAGTTGATGTCAGGTTCTTAAACCTGATGCCATTGGCCTTTTTCTTTCTTTTGCCTTCCTCTTTCCTCTAAGCCAATAGAGGGATCCCAGGAATTAGAACCAGGGATCGAAATACTCCAAAATGCGCCAGCTTCAGTCATCCTATTTTAGGCTTTGTTCCTTGGTGAGTCACAAGGATGTAAAGAACCCAGGCTGGTTCCCACAAGAGGCCAGGCAGGCCTGCAGTCTGACTGGTGTGCGCTGGAGACAACAGCCATGGGAGGGTGAGGTTGGAGGCTCAGCTGACTCCGGGAAGTCTGGAGTCCATTACTGAAGAGACGCTGAGAAATTTGGATTTTTAATACGTTGATATTAGAGAATGAGTAAAGAATCTTACCATCTAAGGAATACCAGTAATTGTGTAATTACAACACTATAAACAGACTGTGTTCAAAAAGACAAAGGCTACTCCTACATAACGAACACCTCAGAAACAGAAGTCTACCTCTTATTATTGGATACGATCTTGGAGTGGGGCTTGGGACAACAGGGTGTAAGACGTATATAGTTTCCCTAATTCTGGAAATGGTTATTTTTTGGACTATGCCATGTAAAGAACTATGGTTTAAGATTCACAAAATCATGGTCTACTTGTAGCGCATCCTTAAGTAGCCATGATTTGGGAGAGGTTACACAACAATTCTGAACCTTTGTAAATCTGTAATATCGTGGGACCTTCCCTCACCTGGTTGTCACAGGAAAATAATGCTTTCATGAACATGAGTGAAATCTGTGTATGAACAGGCATTATTAATATTTGTTATTATTATTTTAGAGATAAAAACAAGTGGTGAAAATATTCAAGGTTTTCCTCTTTGAATAAAAAGAATTGTCATTTCAGAGAGCAGTGGGACAACACCCAGAATGTATATATCAGGCTCAGGAAAGACATTAAGCAAGCGCTCTGCATGCATACATCATTTGAGAGCACTGTGACTGCCCTCTGTCTGATCATGAGTTAGAGATGTAATTCAGCAAATCTTTTTTGCTTTCTTCCAAGAAATCTAATAAAACCAGTTCTAGGAAAAGGCTATATGGTTAGGGTCTACTAGAGAAGAACATATATTCAGAATATTGCCTCCAGGTCCAAATAAATAGATTTCCTTCTTATTGCTACAATCTCAATTCCAATGTATAAAGTGTGGATAAAATAATAAAAATAAATGACATAAAGTAGAAAACAGAACCCAAACACAAAAGTTTTCAAAGAAAAAGTACAGATGGTCTGAAATACATTGGTGAAATTTTCTGTAATCATCATCATCATCATCAAAAGGGTTTGGGTGTTTACACAGTTCAGCGTCCTGCTCTGCTCCCCCAGGGGAGGAAGCCTCATTCTCCCTCCTGCACATGTATTGACGGGCAACTGCCTGCAGAGGGATCTGAGCTCAGGGGAACATTTGGGAGAAACTCCGGTGGGTAAAAATGGCTCTGCCCTAACCTCCCTTTATTTCCAAATGAGGTTTCCCTTTAAACTGTGTTCTGACCAGCTGGGCAAGTAAATGAAAACTGCAACAAAAGAACACAACACTGTTGGCTTCCATCTCTCTGCTTGGTTTCTCATTCAGCAGCATTCTTTGAGCACCTACTGCATACAGGCTTGATCTGGAAATGAACAGGCCTGAGATCTCTGCTTTCCGTTTCTCTGTATATCAAAGTCGAGATGTGTGTCTAAATTAATATAAGAGGTGAACAGTAAGGCTCATTAAACGCATTGCCTTATTCAGGAGAGAAATTATATTTGAGTAGATTTTAAGGGAATGGGTGGCGGGGAACCTGCAAAGGCAGCATGGAAATAGGGCTGATGAAAAAAAAGGTCAGACTTGAACTTTGGAGTTTTAAGAATTAGTAGACACGATGGCTTCGGTAAAGGCTGCAAAGAGCTGGAGCTCATTGGGATTGCAGTGTAGTGAGGATTCTGGGCCTGGAGTAAAGGGAATGGACAGGGCCATAGTGAAAACAACTGGCGCGCCCCAAGGGCCTGATGGTTTTATGGGAATTCGATGGCTGACATAAAACCAAGGAAAGCTTATAAGCAGAGGAGTGACATTCACAGAGGTGTTTTCATAAGAAGAAATAGGGAGGGGGCAAGACTTGCATGTTGATTAGGTGCTGACTGTCACTCCTGCAAACACTTGGTCTTATGAAGATGACTCTGTAGTGAAGAACCAGCCCTGGAAATGGTATGAGTTATGTTTTCAAAGTCATATAACCCACAACTGGTAGAGCTGGAATTAGTTCTTTCTAGAACCAGTGCTCGCTCTCTCTCTCTCTCTCTCTCTCTCTCTCTCTCTCTTTCTGTGTGTGTGTTTTATACTATGCCATGGATTATACAGAGTAATCTGATAACACTGTAAAATATTAACAGTAAATACAATTCTGAATGTGCTTCCAAGAGAGGTATAACATAAAGGTAGATGGTCTGGCTGTAAGATTTGTAATAAGTCTTAATCACAGAAAATGAGGTCAAAATAGTAACTAATCTGTACTGAGCAATGATTACAAGCCAGTGGTTTACATATATCGCTTCTGTATACAACAGTTATATGAAGGTTGCTATGGTGGGAAGAAAGTTGTCCTAGAAGAAGACCCAGACCCAGCGATGTGAAAATAAGGCATATACCGTCAGGGACTGGTTCCTACCTCACTCCTGCTGAAGTGGGCTTGGGAAAGAGAGTAGCCCAGGATGGGGGAGTCCCGCGGCTGGGAGCAAGCCGAGCAGGTGGGCCTTGTATGCCATCAAGAGCAGCTTCCTCTTAACTCCCAGGCGCCAGCAACCCTCCATCCGAGTGAGCAGAAGCTTGCCAATGACCAGTAGCTATGACTCAGTAGCATACATTCTAAGAAGGAAGTCATGAGACTAATTAAAAAATTAATCAGTGCTCTGCCCAACACGAGAGCAAAGCCCTGCAGAGCTAATTGATAAGCCATTTTATGGTTGTATTCCTGAGGGACTAATTAATATCTTGAGAGAAAAGGAACAAAGAAGCAGCCATGTGTTCTCTGGAATACAGTTCTCTGGTCTCTGTCGAGCGCAGAGCTCCAGAGCGGTGACATCCTTTTGCTGACTAGAAGTCATGGGTACTTGTGCTGCATAAATGCATATGCCAGGGCTTGGAAATAGTTCCTATTAGTCAGGGTAAGTAACGTCAGCTGCTGGGACAACTGACCTTCAGTTCTCAGCAGTTTCACAGACAACCTGCGTACCCGACGCCACTCACCATGTGGTGCCAGGGTTCAGTGGAGTCAGCACCGTGCCAGGCTGGCCCCTTCCTACTCTGCCACAGAGACAGCACTTACGGGGCCACAGGCGGCCACCGTGGTCACTCTGCTCACCACGTGCTCCTTTCCCCCTCTGGCAGAGGAGCTGATGCAGGCTGGCCACTGTCAGCTGGCGCTCTGCTCACCTGGACGGTCCATCTCTCTCCGGGTGGGGAGCAACATGACACTTTGATTTCTGACACAGATGGGTTGCTCTAACTCAGCTGTTTTCATAGAGTCGAGGATTCATTTCACAGAGTAATTTTAAATGTCATTATTTTAATATGTTGGGGCTTTATAAGTGGTTGGACTTTCCAAACTGAAAGACTTACATTTCAGTACTTTATTTTCTGTTATTTCTGCTTATGGACTGGTTATATTTCTTTTTCTTGAGCTTATCTCTTTCTTGCTACACCTTGCTAAATTCGGCCAATAGCAGAGGACACAATCAATACACTGATTAGCTTCCAAAAATGTTTTACTAGAGCCATGGGGTATAAAAAATGCAAAGACAGGGGCACCTGGGTGACTCAGTCATTGTGTCTGCCTTCGGCTCACGTCACAATGTTGGAGTCCTAGGATCGAGCCCCGCATCAGGCTCCCTGCTCAGCAGGAAGTCTGCTTCTCCCTCTCTCACTCCCCCTGCTTGTGTTCTCTCTCTCTGTGTGTTTCTCTCTATCAAATAAGTAAAATCTTAAAAATATATATAAAAAGTGCAAAGACAAGTTATAGAATAGAGGAAGATATTTTCAACATACAAATGACAAAAAATTATATATACGAAAATCATCAGTAAGAAAGGCATCAAATTCACCAGAACAGTGGGAAAATGTGAACAGGTGTTTTCCAGAAAAGGAACACAAATAGCAAGATATAGAGATTATCTATCTATCTATCTATCTATCTATCTATCTATCTCTCATCTATCTACCATCTCAAAGAGATATTATTACAACTCATAGTGGGCAGGGGAATGCAACTTGAGACCAGCATGAAAAAATGTTACGTTACTGAGAGAAAAAAATTCTGAATAAGAATGCCCATATCAATACTCCACAAATGCAAAAATCTGGAAACAATCTGAAAATGTATCAAAAGAAAAGAGCTGAATATAATATATACTACAGCACTCAAAACAAATCAATAATAGTGACATACAATGACATAATGAATTTCAGCAATATAATTTTAAATGAGCAATCTTTTTAAAAATTACATACACCATAAAACATTTTTAACATTGAAACAACTGAGATAAAAATATACAACAATGTGTATCTCATAAAGCCCTATAAGGAGGCTCACAAGATGATGACTGAAGACCGAGGCACAGAGGCCTGCATCCTATAGGTTATCAGGTGATGGGATGGACAAAAGCACGTGGCAAAATGTAGGTTATGTTCAAGTTCCTGGCTTTTCTTTTTCACAGCAGGCTCATGAGTACTTTATAAAAGATACCAAATAAATAATTTGCTAAATAAATCATTGTGATCCATATGTGTACTAATGTACTTGACATCCAGAAACTAGAAAGGATGGGAGGGAAAGAGGAAAGGAAAGTAAAAAGGAAGAAGGAAAAATCTATAAACCAGCAGAAAAATTAATCTCCTTAAAGTGGTAAAATTAGTCTTGTCTCATACTTTTCAGCACAAATAGTCAATAACAGAAATCTGGCAGGAGAGTGATATCTACTAATTTCTTAGGGAAAGAAAATGTGAGCCAAGAATATTACATGCCCAGTTAACTTTTTTTTTAACTGTAAAAAAGGAAATAGGAAGACATCCTGAAACATGAAAAAAAAAAAAAGAAAAAAGAAAATGTAACTCCCATATGTTCCTTTTGAAAAAAATCTACTTAATGAAATAACTAATCTTTCAATATTTAAAGGAATGTAGGCTGTATGCGGTGCCAGAAAACAGAGCACTTTATGAAATTCTGGGAGCCGGATGCATGATCCAGTGTTTCGACACCTACTGAATGTCATTCAAATAGAATATTAAGGGAACTGTTTGCTCTCAGGGAAGGTGACACTCAATCAAAGAAGAGATCAACAGAGAAATCAGTGGAATGAAGGTATTTTAGGGAAAAGATTCACGGTGATTAAGAATCTATTTAAACACAAGACTTGAGGTCACAACAGTCATGGCTATGAGGCTGAATGTAGCTTTCATATAATGTAAACAAAGTGTAATTTTAAAAATCAGGAGTGAGGAAGGAGAAAAGGAAGAGTGATCGTGTTTATTCGTTTAGTGTGTTACACGGTCATCCAATACTGTATAAAATTGAAACAAAGATTTAATTGCGGTGTAGCTGTGGAAATTCGGAATGTTTTACATAATCAGTTTATTACATTTAGAGTATTTGAGGGGGAATCAAATGTTTAGAAAAGATGGGAATCAGTTCCTTCAGTCAAACATTTTTAAGGACTTCATTTTTTAGAGCAGTTTAAGGCTTAGAACAGAACTGAGAGGAGGGTGCAGAGATTTCCCACACACTCTGCCTGCACACATGCATGGCCTCCCCCAACATCGTCCACTGGAATGGTGCACTTTGTGCCAAGGGTGACCCACCGTTGACACATCACAGCACACAAAGTCTACCTTCGGGTGCATGAGGGCTCACTCTCGACATCGCGTACTCTGTGGATGATAGAGTATCTCCATCCTCCGAAAAACCTTCTGTCTGTGCTTGTTTATGTTCCCAATCCCCACCTCTGACAACTACTGATCTTTTTACTGTCTTCATAGTTTTGCTTTTTCAGAATGCCGTATAGTTGGATCATAGACAGGCATCATTCTCAGATTGGTCTGTTTCACTTAGTAGTACGCATTGAAGTTTCCCCCATGTCTTTTCATGGCTTTACGATTCATTTCTTTTTAGCACTGAACAATATTCCATTGTCTGGGTGTTTCACAGTCTATTTATTCACCTACTGAAGAACATCTTGGTTACTTCTGAGTTTTGGCAATTATGAATAAAGTCGCTATACATATTTGCGCATGGGTTTGTGAGGATACAAGTTTTCATTTGGTTTGGGTAAATACCAAAATGTGTGATTGCTGGATCCTATGATAAGAGTACATTTAGTTTTGTAGGAAAGCACTAAACTGTCCTCCAGCGTGACTACATCCCCAGCAATGAATGAGAGTTCCTCCACGTCCCCACCAGCACTGACTGCTGTCAGAGGTCTGGATTTTGGCCATTCTGATAGGTGTGTAGTGATATCTCAGGGTTGTTTTAATTTGCATTTCCGGGGCCCCTGGGTGGCTCAGTTGGTTAAGCAACTGCCTTCGGCTCAGGTCATGATCCCAGAGACCCAGGATCAAGCCCCACATTGGGCTCCCTGCTTGGTGGGAAGCCTGCTTCTCCCTCTCTCACTCCCCCTGCTTGTGTTCCCTCTCTGGCTGTGTTTCTCTCTGTCAAATAAATAAAATCTAAGAAAAAAAAATATTAATTTGCATTTCCTTAGACATAGGACCTGAACCATTTTCTCATATGCATATTTCCTATCTGTATACCTTCTTTGGTGAGACCTCTGTTAAGGTCTCTGGCCAGTTGTGTAATTCAATTGTTTCATGTCTTATTGTTTGATCTTAAGTGCTCTTTGTATATTTTGGATAATAGCCCTTTATCAGATGTGTCTTTCACAAATATTTTCTCCTAGCCTGTGGCTTATCTTCTAATTTTCTTGATCTTGTCTTTCACAAAGCAGTTTGTAATTCTAATGAAGGCCAATATGTCAATTCTTTCTTTCGTGATCCTGTCTCTGGTGTTTCATCTAAGAAGTCACCATCACACATCTAGGTTTTCTCCTGCACTTTATTTTCATTTTATAACTTTGTATTTTACATTAGGTCCATGATCCATTTTGAGTTAATTTTTGTGAAATTTAAAATGGTTCATTTATTGAAGTGAACCTAATTTTAATAATTTTCATAAAAATAACAGCATGATCTTATTTTTATGAAGATATTGTGTCTATATATTTGGTCATCTCTCCATATATCTGTCTATCTAATCTTGTAGCCATATAAATATATAGACAGGAGCAGGAGTTGTAAGCTCACTGTCCTTGACCAAGTTTACCTACAGATGAAAATTGTTTGGCTCGTACAAGATTCTGTTTTTGTTTTTTGTTTTTGTTTTTGTTTTTAAGGTTTTATTTATTTAACAGAGAGAAACACTGTTAGAGAGGGAACACAAGCAGGGGGAGTGAGAGAGGGAGAAGCAGACTTCCTGCCAAGCAAGGAGAGGAGCCCGATGCAGGGCTTGATCGCAGGACTCCAACATCATGACCTAAGCCGAAGGTAGACGCTTAACGACTGAGCCATCCAGGCACCCCAAGATTCTGTTGTTTTAACTTAAATCCTAGAGCATTTTACCAGATTCTGCTATTTCTGTTTCTGCTAAGACACCCCCCACCATTTTAGCCTTTCCCTTAGTTAACTCAGTATTCATTTCACCTTATTGGGCCTTGAAGTAATAGGATCCTACAACCACTATGTGGACAGTTCTTGTAATCTCAGTAATGAGATGTGTGATATTTCTACATTTTCCCCCTATTTTTCATGTTACACTTTTTTTTCCCCTGTAGTATGGAAATTTGTATAATGTGCTGGTACAGTTTATTTTGAAACTGTACAGCCAACGTAAAAATATTAAATGTATGCAATCAATTAGAAAGAAAAGCTTATAACATTTTTCTTTACATAGTGACTTATATGCAAAATAGCGGAAAATAATGTATAGTTTGATGACGGTTTTGATGCCATGTTCTCTTAAGCAGATTTTGTAACCAATATGTCATATGTCAATATTTATAAAATAAGCATGGGAATGCATGCACCTAATTACGTCTCAAAAACATCAGGGAAAAAGCAATGATATATGGGAAGTGATTTGAGTAACTTGAAAGAAAAAAACGATATATAAACTCAAGATGGTATCTGAAAGGATGATAATTTATATGGGATTTTTTTTCACCAATGGATCTCAGCCTCACTTAAATCTGCTGTCTGGAAGCTGTTCAATAAATTCCCAGAAATGTGTAGATCAAGCTAGATCAGCATACATGATCAGATTCTACTAATCAAAGCAAAACCTTCTTATGAGAATTGACCTCAACATAAAATGAGTACTCTTGGGAACCCTTCAGCTATCACACTCATGCCAGAATTCACACTGTATAGAGGTCACTCAACCTGATCTGCAGCTCAGGTTTTACCTTGCTTTCCCGCTGCCCCAAGCTCCCTGTCCTATTCAGGGCCCCCAAAACCTTTGTCAGGGGCGCAGAAAACTGCTCTCTCCCAGAAGGAGCCATGAACTTGCACACCCTGCTTTCATGCACTCTATTTCCTCTGCTGGAATTAAATGCCCTCCTTCCTGTTTCTCCTGTGCCCACAGTTTTATGTTCATCCTTCAATGCCTGATGCAGTGTCATCTCCGACCAGAACCCTAACTCACGTGGGGAGGACAAAACAAAACTTTCTTCTGTTTTTCAGCAGCAGATTGGTCAGACCTCTGTGTACCCACACAACTGTGGGCTGGGCTTAGGCATTCTCTCTGATTCATGTCAAATCTCTCAAGTCTTGTTGTCATTGACAGTGAGTAAGATCTTCTGTTTGGGGTTGAAAGGTATTGGGTTACAGTGAAATAATAACTAAGCTAAAATTTCATGTAATAAACTTTAGGTCGGTGGTCTAAGAATTACACTCCCAATTACTCCCCTAGAAAGATACAGGGACCCAAACAGGTAATTGTCCTGGAGCACGGGCTATAGGATGGTTTCATCCCTGGATTCTATTTTTAAGGTCTTTTGCTTCACTGGGCCAACCCTGTGTAAGAAAGAAGTGATTTAACCCAGAGAATATATTTTACAAGTTTGCCTCATTCTATTTTTTTTTTCACATTATACTTGCTTTACATTTGAATTGCACTCTAATAGCCTCAAAACCTGTAGAACATAAACTTTGTACCGCAGAAACTGCCTTTGATGATTGCAGAGGACTAAAGTTAGGTACAAGCCAGACCCCGTATTGACTTCTCTGATATGCTTTTATAGCTGGTAATATTATCAGTATCAAAAATATGTGGCTCAAGGCCTGTTGTCTTCATGCTAATGTGGAATGAGACAGATCAGTGGGATATTGGGGAGCAGGAAAGAGGCAGGTGCAGCACGAGAGCCCTGTGGCAGCAGGCTCAGTTTGGTTGGAAGGGGCTCTCTCACCATCTCCCAGACAGGCAGTAGCGGAGGAGGCTGCTTTCTTTTCTTTCTTTTTTTTTTTTTAAAATATTTTATTTATTTGACAGAGAGAAACACAGCCAGAGAGGGAACACAAGCAGGGGGAGTGAGAGAGGGAGAAGCAGGCTTCCTGCCGAGCAGAGCAGGGAGCCCAATGTGGGACTTGATCCCAGGTCTCTGGGACCATGACCTGAGCAAGGCAGTTGCTTAACCAACTGAGCCACCCAGGCGCCCCAGGAGGCTGCTTTTGAAACAGTAACGACTGTTCTTCCTTAGTCTGTACTCAGTGCCACACACTATCCACGTGCTGTTTCTTACATCTTTCTAATCTGAGATGGTTCGTGTCGTCAACAATGCTTTATGACTGTAGATGGTACAGCTCAGAGGGGCTGAAGAAAGTGAACAAGGTCCAAGATTTATAGGAATGCGTCTGTGGTTATCCTTTTTTACTGTCACATTATGAGAAATCTGTGGGCTTCTGAGCAAACAGGGAACTAAGCATAAAACAAGGATCTTATCTTAGACATTTCCTGTACGTTATCACTTCAGAGACATTTGAGGATGTTACTTGTGTAACAGCATCTAATGCAAGATATGCTGAGAAACCCCAAAAGAGGTGAAGTTACAACCTCCTTGGACTGCCAATATTCAAACTGAGTTGTTAAGGCACCAGAGGACCCCTCCCCAACAAAAGCAACATGTATTCCTTTACAAAAAAAAAAAAAAAAAAAAGATTTTATTTATTTATTTGACAGAGAGAAACACAGCCAGAGAGGGAACACAAGCAGGGGGAGTGAGAGAGGGAGAAGCAGGCTTCCCGCCGAGCAGGGAGCCCGATGTGGGACTCGATCCTGGGTCTCCGGGATCATGACCTGAGCTGAAGGCAGACGCTTAACCAACTGAGCCAACCAGGTGCCCCAACATATATTCTTTAAAAATATATATTTATTTATTTATTTATCTGAGAGAGAGAGCGAGAAAACATGAGCCGGGAGGAGGGGCAGAAGGAGAGAGAGAGCCAGCACAAGCAGGAAGAGCAGCAGAGGGAGAGGGAGAAGCAGACACCCTGCTGAGCAGGGAGTCAGATCGATGCGGGGCTCCATTCCAGGACCCCAAGATCGTGACCTGAGCTGAAGACAGACACTGAATGCACTGAACCATCCAGGCGCCCCAAAAGCAACAAATAGTCTTCCACGGAACACAAAGGGCTGGATTTGGAGTAGGTGTCAGGCCAGGGCAGGGGAGGGGAGGGGACTCCCCGTTTTCCTAGCCTACATCCCCTGTGGGTCACCCTGCTGCATATTGTCCACAATGAAGTCAGTGTGAGTCCGCAGATTCCTGTGGAGAGCCCGCCGCCCGCCACGCTGCCTGCCCTGTGAAGTTGAAGGGCCCTCACCTGCTCTGGCTCAGCCTGAGAGATGCCTGGAGTCCAAGGTTGCTTCTGTCTAAGCCGCAGCCATCGAAGCAAGAATGGCGTGTTAACAGGGGCAGATCATGGCTTGTCTCGCACAAACTGCGCCTGCGTACCTGGGCTCCTTTAATTCATAAGAAGTCCTAAGAAGAATCTAGGCCAATCACGTGCATCTCTGTTTTACAGATGGGGAGACTTAATCCAACATAAGGAAGTTGATTAAAATCACACATAGTACCTGCTGAACGCGCTGTTCTGACTCTGAGCTGGCAAACGCTGTGGCCGCTTCTCCTTTGGGACACACGCTTGGCCTTGTACTTCTTTATCTAATTACATCATCATGATTACTTTTTTGATAGTACTTATTATTTTCCAGAAAGTTAGTTTTTAAAGATTTTATTTATTTATTTCACAGAGAGAAACACAGCCAGAGACGGAACACAAGCAGGGGAAGTGAAAGAGGGAGAAGCAGGCTTCCCGCCCAGCAGGGAGCCCGATGTGGGGCTCGATCCCGGGTCTCCGGGATCATGACCTGAGCCGAAGGCAGTCGCCCAACCAACTGAGCCCCCCAGGCGCCCCAGAAAGCTTTTTTTAAAATTTTTTGGCCCACTCTTACCTAGAATGTTCTGTTATTAGACACAGTGGCACACAATAGACACGCAGGAATTCGTTGCGGAGGAAATGCATGAGCTGACCACCAGGCTCTTTTCTTTAGGTGGACTTCCCGACGTGACGTGATGGTTGTGGTCCTTATCCCCATGGGAGTGAAGCCATTGCCCCTTCCGGCCCTTTGCGGGACCCCAGCTGGCTCCCTCTGCCCTCCCTCTTCCCATTCCTCTTCTACATAATGGCGACAAGGCTTTCCTCACATGCTGCTGGGGCACCTGGAGAGGTATTGAATGCAGAAGTGCCTTGAGACACTCATGGGGGAGGGGCGCCTGAATGGCTCAGTCGGTTGAACTTCTGACTCTTGGTTTCTGCTCAGGCCATGATCTCAGGGTCATGAGATCAAGCCCCACATCAGGCTCTGTGCTCAGTGGGAAATCAGCTTGAGATTCTCTCTCTCTCTACTTGTCCTGCTTCATGCTCTCTCTCTTTCTCAAATAAAGAAATAAATAAAATCTTGAGAGAAAGAGAGGAAGGAAAGGAAAGGAAAGGAAAGGAAAGGAAAGGAAAGGAAAGGAAAGGAAAGGAAAGGAAAGGAAAGGAAAGGAAAGGAAAAGAAAGGAAAAGAAAGGAAAAGAAAGGAAAAGATAGACTTCTGGGTGATACAGTTATCATGGAGCAGAGAGTGATGGTGTTTCCTCTGAAGGAAGTATTTATTCAGTCACACACACGCACACACACACACACACACACAGAGTTTCTTCTAACAAATTAACCAGTCAAGTTGAGCCATGCAAAAATAGGAGGAAAGTCTAATGTGAATACTGAATGGAAACAGATTCCTTTGTTCTCCCAGTGAGTCTGGGTTCCTGCAATTCCTTCAGTGCATATTAACCTGCTCCTGACTACCTACTGTTCGACTCTATTTGTTTTTCTTCAGTGTCTAATTGTTTTCCGCATTCCATGTCTTTACAAGGTCAGGTTCCACATGTGATGTTTTCTTTGTTCACCCGCTTTGCCCTGCCTTGGGCTGACCACAAGACAGATGCTCAACAGCTGCTTTCAGCCAGTCCTCAGGCATCGGAGATCTGAGCAAATGTGGTGGAGAGTTTGCAGACGTGGCTGCATTATGGCCTCCACCCCTTGCATCTGGGTTTGGCCTGAGACTCACTTTGGCCAGGAGAGCATTAGAAAGTGGCACACAGACACTCAAGGAGTCTTTGCTCTTAGATCTCTCCTTCTCTTGCTGCATTTGGGTCCCTGAAAGCACCTTGGGAAGCAGGTCAGACTACATTCCGGGGGATGAGAGACAGTGGACCACAGCTGTTCCTTGGAAAATTCCAGACCAAAAAGGCTAAAAACACCAAACATGTGAGCAGGCTTGGGTCGCACCAGGTAGCTCCGCCCAGCTCCCAGCTGCCCACAGAGATCACTCAGTTGGTCAGGATGAGAAGAACCACCCAACAGACCACAGAAGCATGAGATATGATGGTTTGTTGCTTTAGCTACGGAGAGTTGGGGTGGCTCGCTAGTCAGCACAAACTCCCTGGTACAGAAATCCTGTGGCTCAGACCACAAAATGCAGGGGCACTGACAAGTAAGGCAACTGTCACTCTATTCTGGGGGGGGGGGGAACAACTTGATTATATACATTGACATAAAAAAAAATTGGTTCTGAGCAAATTTTAATAAAATAATCACAATTCCATTTTTTCCAATGGAATATTTGTATGGCTAAAATCTATAATTCTTCTATGAACAATGGAAGTTTCTATATTGAAGCAGTATTGATAAGTGTAGGGTGAAATCAGAGAGAGAGACACACACACACACAAACCATGAGAGACTCTCGATTCCAGAAAACAAAATGAGGGTTTCAGCAGATAGGGGTCGTGGGGAGTTGGTAATTGAGTGATAGGTATTAAGGAGGGAAAATGTTACGATGAGCACAACGTATTATATACAATCAATGAATCACTGAACACTATCTCAAAAACTAATGATGTACCATATCCTAGCTAACAGAACATAACAATAAGAAAACATTAAAAAATAAAAGAAAAAAGAAAAAGAATGCAAAATGTAGGATAATTGTAATATTACTAAAACAGCAACTGTTTCTATCCCTATACGCTAATCATTAACAATTTCACATATGTGAATAGAGAATGTGATTTGTAAGGCGTTATCGTATATACTAGTTCACTTGATACCGTTACAGCAAATCTGCGAAGTAGACAGGACAGGTTTCGTCTGTTTTATAAGTAAGTGAAGTCTAAAAAGACTGACCAAAGTTTTGAAAGCTCAACATATTTCCGTGACACCTTGAAAGACCTGCAGATTGCAGTAAAAATTTAAGTGATTCAGCACCATATTTGCCCAAGTTGGTCTGATGTTGGCATGCTCAATGAGTCTTTCAGCATCCTTAATCCATCAAAACCTCATCAGCAAAATAAGGAAATATATATATACTGCCTTCTAAAGCCATCTTCGTATCATTCTTTCTTATCAGCTACGAAGGACTGCACTGAGACAGGACCATCTTCAGTAAGACCTTCACTGCGGACTCCAGGACAGTCCGGTGCTCCATCCCGTGGCTGTGGTGGCCTCACCCCTTGGCTCTGAGAACCAAGTAAAGCATGTGTTAATGACTCTGCAGGCAGAGGAACTTGTGGGACTGAATTCAACCAAAAAGAATAGAAATACCTGCTGGGGATGAGATGTGAAATTCTGTTCGCTGAAAAAGTGACAACTGAAGAACCAAGTGGCAGAGGCTTGACGGTACTACTTCTGATATGTGTCATTTTTGTGAAAATCTCCAAACAAGAGCTTCTAAGGCCCCTACTGGCCATGTAGAATCCCTATACTGTGAAATTCTTTTCCTCAAGGAGTGACTGTAAGCGAGGCCAGCATGCGGGCCCCCATCCTGGGGGTAGAGGGGGGCCTCTGTTGGTCCGGGACGAAAGATCCATCCCCCAGCGTCTGGGTCCCTAAGAGTCCAAGGACCAGGAAGGGGCAATATCTCAAGGGAGAAGCCAACGTTAGAGCTCTGGGGAAACACCACACACACGGGGGGGGGGGGGTCCAACAAAGACTTGGGTTAGTTTTCCAGAAATAAAAGTGAAGAGCCCAGTGGTAAGGCAAGGCAGATGTGAGTGAGGGCTGAGCAGTGGGGCCCTGGATGCCTGCACCAGCTCTCATCCCCACTGCCCGGGCACTCCCACAGCCACTCAGGGCACTGCAGGTGAGGTGGCTGCTGCCTGAACCAGTCCAGCCCGAGCCTGGGATCATGCAGGCCCTGCTTGCGGAAACTGAGCTGCTCCCAACTTTTCACTTGGAGGACCGGAGGCTGGAAACTTCGAAGCATTTGCAGTGACAGAAAGCTTTTAGCCAGACCCCCTTTGCAATGATGGGTGTTGTTTATCATATTTTACTTGCTGCTTTTAAACTCTCCTTGTCAAAATGAATCATGGCTAAAAGAAGGGACTGCATTACAGATGGGGTGATTTGTCTAGTCACAATGCCCCTCACCGAGAGTCCTGAGTATAGTAAGCAAGAAGCAACCAACAGGCTTGTTCAGGATTGAAGATCACACATTGCCAAATCCGCCAGGGACGCAGCTGGATCCAAAAGCAAGCACGGGATCTGCCATGGGGACCATACCTTCCTGCCCTGATGGAGAGATGCTTCAGTTTAACTCTTGCTATCCCATGGATCGCTAATGAAGATTAACTTACTTATCTCTTATCTACCTAAATTAGTGTGCAGCTGCCCAGGATCTGTATTTAAAGATGCCTTATCTAGTCTCTCCTTATGCGCATCGAAGTATATGCAAATACACAGAAGCATGATTGTGACATGCCTGCTGTCTTCTTTCCTTGAGTCCCCCCCAAAATTTGAGAGCCCTGGACAGGCGAGAAACACACACACCCCAACTGTGTTTAACTGTGATTTATAGGTCTGTGTTACTTGTTTCTTGGTTCTGTTGCAGCTTCTGTCCCATGGGTCACTGATCTCAAAGCATGCCCCAGAGATCCAAGAATTGGGGGGTCTGGTTCTAGTACGGTAATAACACATGCTGTTTCTCCACAGTCGGGCATGTACTATTCCCAAGAATCACGTGGATGCCAACCCTCCTGGAGACCAGGAGGCAATGGAGCAGAAGTCCTCCAAGACCCTGGCTGCATCATTATCACCATCACCAGGGTCCTACCTCAGGAACTTGGGGTAGTTAATACTTCTAAGCCTCAGCTAACTCAACATATGTCTATACGTCTAGCCTGAAATCCTGGGGGGTTGTGGAGAGTAAACAAACTTTACTGCATGTAAAATACTTGGCCCAGAGCTTGGTGCATTCAAGTTTTTTTTCTTTTTTTTTCTTTTTTTTTAAAAAAGATTTATTTGTTTTAGAGAGAGAGAGTGGGGGGTAGGGCCAGAGGGAGTGGAAGTGAGAATCTTGAAAAGACTCCCCACTCACGGTGAAGCCTGACACAGGGCTTGATCTTAGGACCCCGAGATCATGACCTGAGCCGAAATCAAGAGTCTGACGCTTAACCAACTTTGCCACACAGGAACCTCAGTGCATCGTGATTCTCAATAAATGTAAGATACTACCATTTTTGTTGTTATGCATGGGTCCTTGTGATGTATGGGCTGTAAGTACTTTTCACTGAGAAGCAAGGGAAATCAGAAGGTGGAAAGACACTTTCTGAACCTATACTACTGGTAAGAATCAGGAGGAGTTGAGATTAGACATGGAATGAAGAATGACTACAAAAATGGCAGATCTGAGGGTGGTCCTGTGGGTCTAAACATGAGTAGAAAATAGAAGGAAGAGGGCAAGCACAGACACCTGAATCTCGTGAGTCCATGTGGGGCATGATGCTGGCAGAAGGACAAGAGTTGCAAGGGTTTAGTTGGGTCCAGACACGGGGTGTGTAGGGAGGTCACATCCAGCTAATTCCACTACTTCTGGCTTGAATGTCAGAAAGGGTGGTGAGGTTTGCCGGAGGAATTCTCCATCCCTTCCTGCACACACCGTGGGGAAGAAAGGTGACCATCCTGGCCTCTTACCCACTCCACACCCATTCTTCCCTGTGGAAGAGAACTGAGTTGGTCTTGACTAGTTAGCTATAAAAAGTTGGATCTTCTTTTCTTAAATGGATAGAACCATGCTGTTAAAACATTTAGCAATAAAGAGTTTGGACTCTTTTCTTCCATATCTTTCTGTGATAGACAGTCTTCCTCCATATGTGTGTCCGTTCTGCAGGCCCAATCTTCCTACTGAGTTCATCCAGCTGGTCTTCCCCAGATTTAGATCTGACTCAGTAGAGGGGCATCAGGCAGGGAATGCTGGCAAACCCGTATGATCACATGTCAACCAAATCTCTCCATCTAGATTTTACCTGTAATAAACCTCCCCACTAATTCCTGTGTCTATCCTTCATTTGGTTTTCAAACTAGGCTGTGACCTGAGACTGGCCAACCTTCATGATGTCATATAGAATTTGGGACAAATGAGGACAACAGGGCAGTGTCACTCATGCATCCTGAGCTATCCAGTAGACTTCACATACAGCAGCTCACTCTACACTCACAATAGACCTATCTATTCATGGAAGAACCAGACGTGGTAAGCAGTAGAGCAAGGTTTAAGTCCAGAGATCTATGAGTAATGCTTGTGTTTTCTGCTATGGCCTACTGCTGATTTTCAGTTAAATGTGGTAAATTTCATGTTTCTTGCTACTCTATATGAGGAAAAGGAAGAAAAGTATCTACCCTTTGCAAAGCATAGTGTCATTCATAGTCTTGAACCCATACAAATACTCTTTCTGGATTATATTAATAGATCATAGGTGATTAATTTACATGGGTTTTAGGGATTTCATGAAATCATGCTTTAAGAAAACTGGCATTAGTAGGTGTGAGAAATGAATGTGAAGCCCTGACTAGAGAGTCCAGAGTTGAATTTGTGCCAGGAACATGAAGGATCTTAGACCAATCACTCAGCTTTCCTGCAACCTGAACTTCCTACAATCCACTCATCATGGAAAGATGTCTAGAAGATCAAAACCCTGTCAAATATAGTGAGTGCTGAGTAAGGGAAGCAGGCGTTAACATTTAATAACAACACTAGTCCCTTGTGAGACTACCTTGCAAGGCTGTTTTGAAAATTACTTTTCTTATGAGTTAGAGTTTCTCTTTCTTTAGTTTGTCTCCAGCTCCACAGGCTGTCATTGGAGACAAGCATAATAAGTATGAATCATCAGTGCCTATATTAATCACCATGATATGATGGTGAAATTTACCATGTTAAGTTAAACGTTTCTCTTCCTCCTTGAGATCATCTTCCCAGGGTCTGCAGACTGGTTTTCTACATGTTTTCGAGATAGAGTCAATTAGCCCCACGATGCACTGTGAACCTGCATTTGCCTCCTCCAACAGGTTCACTAGCTTCCCATGACTTTCACATCATTTCTTTCTGGTATGTGCACAGGTGCATTATGCTTGCTATTCCAGAAACCTCAAAAGGATATCTCAGTACTTCTGAAATGTGTTCACCATTCTGTATGAGTGCACATAATGTTAGCATGCTTTGTTCCCTCCTTCTTGTTATTGGGTAGATGCTCCTGTCACATGTGGTTTACTACTGCTTTTTACTACTGTTGTAGCTGATTATCCCACGGGCTTCCTATTTGCCTTTTTTTCCCCATATGATTGCATTTCATGGCATCAACACTAAGTAGGTTAAAGAGTACAGAGCTAGACCTACTTACATATGCCGTTGATTGATTCTCTCAGTGTCCACGCTAAGGCTTGGGACTCTCCCTGCGTGAGTGGAGCCGCTGATATGAGGTTGTCTTGACCCATCAGATAGCTCCTTTTAAGTGAAGCTGACAAGGACCCGCAGGCACCCATCAGAGAGACCTACTTCCTAGTTAGGTTGTAGACAACCCCAACCACAAAAGCAGCAACAAAATGACGTTACTTTCTAGCAAAGCGTAAATGGTAAAATGCAAAGAACAATTCTAAGTACAGAGAGAGTACTTTCCTTCTATCCCAAGTCAGTTCTGGGTCAACATTTCCTTCCTCATTGTAGTAAAAGGGCTTTGTGGTGTGGAGGCTGGGAGCGCATGGTGGGTGGACGGTGGCTGCACTACACTTTGATTTCTCACTCTGTTCTCTTGATTACCTGGAACTGGCCACTGCCACTTATAAATTTGACACTAGAGGTTATTTAAACCTTCTGTACTTTATTAAGTTTGCACATAAACATAATTTTATTGGAGTGAATACTTCTTTGTGCCTTCTCTTCCTACTTCCCTTTCTTCTTTGCTCTGCAACAATAAATTCCTCTTCTTTCTGCCATAACAACAAATTTTAAGTTATTGTCTTATGGCCATATCATGACTAGTTCTCGGGGTACTTAGTGGAGAATCCCACTTACATACAGTCCTTTTGAAAAACGTTTCCAAGGCAGATATGAAGTAAAGCTGCATTTAACCATCTTCTCCACAGATCCCAAATGTAAAATGACCCTTCAGTGGGTCCCCAATCACTTTTTTCCCATAGTTTTTGCCCCATTTGAAAATTTAAAAATATTTTGTTTTTTTAGCTAATGTAACTGTGTTCCTTCGTCAAACATTAACTTGCTGAAAAAACTATACTATTTTGATATAGTGTATATCTCTGATTCTGTGTTAAAATAAAAGTTGAAACAGAGACACCTGGGTGGTTCAGTCACTTAAGTGTCTGCCTTTAGCTAGGGTTATGATCCCAGGGTCCTGGGCTCCCTGCTCAGCAAGGAGTCTGCTTCTCCCTCTCCCTGCTACTCCTCCTACTTGTGCTCTCTCTCTCTCTGTCAAATAAACAGATTAATTAAATTTTTTTTTAAAAACTAAATAAACTTTAAAACAGATTTCCCTATATAGTAAACCTTAGCAAGTGAAAAAAAGTTCCGTTTATTTACCAGTGAGAATTAGCCTGAACTAGACTGATACCTATGGAAATTTAATATATGACTGAGGTGATATCGCAGATTGCTGGGTAAAGTTTGATTTCTTCAATATACTTATGATAAGACAAATGATTATCTAAAAAATAATGAGAATGTTGAAACTTTATTTCACACCATAATCAAAAATAAGTTCCACATGGACCCAAAAGCAAATTTTAGGAAAAAATGCAAGAACCCTATGTGTATAACCTTGGGACAGGGAGATTTTCTTAGTAAGAAATACGAAGGCAAAATCATAACAGAAAGAAGTTGGAAATTAACATTAAAATGAAAAAATTTGCATATCAAAAATTATAAAAAGATAAGCTATGGCTGAGAGTAGATACTTATGAAGGACCTAACTAATGAAATATTAATATGTAGTCATACATATATAACATCATGAAGTTGTTGTGTATTTTGGTTTTGGTTTTGTTTTGATGACAAGCAGTCCAATAGAAAAAAATTAACTAAAAGAACAGGTATCTTATACAAAAGAAATCTCAAATGATCCATAAAGTCATGAAAGTGTTCTACCTCAGTACCAATAAGTGACATGCTAATTAAAACCAGGATGATACAATTGCATGTTGGCCAAAATTGGGAAAATTGTGCAAATTGACAGCCACATGCAAAAGAATAAAACCAGCCTACTATCTGACATTCTACTATAAAACTATTTCAAATGGATTAAAGACTTGAATGTAAGACTGAAACCATAAAACTCCTAGGAGAAAACAGTGGGCAGCTCCTTTGACATTGGTTTTCACAATGATCTTTTTGGATATGACATCTAAGGCACAGCAACAAAGTGAAAGCAAGTAAGTGGGACCACCCAAACTAAAAAGTCTCTGCACAAAGGTGGCTCAGTTGGTGAAGCATCTGCCTTTGTATCAGGTCATGATCCCAGGGTACTGGGATCGAGTCCTGCATCAGGTTCCCTGCTGGGCCGAGAGTCTGCTTCTCCCCCTCCCCCTGCTCCTACTGTCTCTCTCTTTCTCTCTCTCTTTCTGTCTGTCTCTCAAATAAGTAAATTTAAAAAAATTTTAAAAAAAATTGTCTATATAACAAGGTAAACCACCAACAAAATGAAAAGGCAACTTACCAAGTGGGGGGAAATATTTGCAAATTGTATGTGATAAGGGATTCATATCCAAAATATATAAATAATTCATGTAACTCAATACAAAGATCTTCACTAATAACTGTGCAGAGGATCTGAATAGATACTTTTCCAAAGAAGATGTAAAGGTGGCTGACAGGTTTATGAAATGGGGCTTGACATCACTTATCATCAGAAAAAGGCAAATCGAAAGCACAATGACATACCAGCTCCCACAAGTCAGAATGACTGTCATGAAAAAGACAAGAAATAAGTGTTGGTGAGGATATGGAGAGAAGGAACCCGGGTGCACTGTTGGAGGGGATATAAAACACTGTGGCCACAGTGGAGGACAGCATGGAGAGTCCTTCAAAAAATTAAAACGAGAACTGCCATATGATGCAGCAACCCCCCCTTCTGGGTATTTATCCAAAGAAAATGAAAACACCAACCTGAAAAGATATTTGCACACCGTGTTCATGGCAGCACTATTTACAAATGGCCAAGGCATAGACACAACCTAAGGGTCCATGGAGAGATGGGTCCAAAAAGAAACCACAGTATCTACACACAAAGAGATACTATTTGGTCATTAAAAAAGAAAGAGAGATAAATAAATAAATTAATTAATTAATTTAAAAAATCTTGTCATTCTTGGCAGCGCCCTTGGACCTTGAAGGCATTTTCTAAGTGAATTAAGTCAAATGGAGCAAGACCGATGCTGTGTATCCTCACATACAGCCAAGCAGAGCCTGGGGGAGACTTCAATGATGAAAAACGGAAAATGATACTTTGATGATACTCCTCCCACGGCCCTGGAGCAGAAAAAGAATATTAGGTCAAAGCTATGGAAATCTGAGTAAGTTTGGACCTTAGTTCATGCTACCTCATTGATACTGGTTCATTAATTCAACAAGTGTATATTGTACACCAACATGAGATGCTAATAGGAATACTGGGTATGAAGTAAATGGAAACTCTCTGTGTTATCTTTGAAATGTTTCTGTGAACAAAAAATTGTTCTAAACAATAAGATGTATTATAATAATAATTAAAATAAAAAAGGACCTCTGAGTATAACTGATAGAGATAAGAAATTTGTACAAATGCTACTCTGGTCGCTGATTAAAGCACCCTTCTTGCCTAAATGGCATTTTAATAATAAAAAAAATGTTTTCTATGGAATATTCATAATAGCAATCAGCATGTTTCCTGAGAAATTCAACAGATGTGTCTTACTGGGAAGCATCTGAGCCCTTCTGGAGCTTGCAGAAATTCTCGTGTGTATTGACGGCAAAGGGAATTAAAATGAACAGAGTATAAAGTAACAGACGTGTCAGGGCGGATTTGATCAGACGCTGACATCTGGAAGACATTCTAACTGACAGTTTGCTGTATGGTGCAAGCTTTGCTCACAGTGTCTCCTTCCAAAAGTTATACGATGGTACTGGCCATAAACAAAAGCAATGGGACCTGCTACTAAAAGGGGTCTGTATTCCATTCTTTTCCCTTGCTGTGCCGTAAACTGTGGAGCCTGCTTGCCTGCCTTCTCTCCTTCTCTCTCTCTACCATTACCATCTGCACTGCATGGGGTCAAGATAACAGGGGTCAGGTGATTGCTGTCTACTTAGACCACGAATGCACAGAAGCATCCACACGATCAGGTTATTTACTAGTAGGGAAGTCTAGACTCAAGAATCCCTAGCTACTTCACCCTTCTCCAGTGCAGAGCTCTGCCCAGAACCATGTGGCCAATGCAAAGCTCCTAGGTATGACTAATACTTTCCAATTACATATCTCTGTTTCTAGGAAAATCACCTAATCTGATGACAAAGATTACTACTAAAATCTTAAAAAGCCCCAATAAGTTAAAGATAGAGGAGTTTTAAGGTTATTTTGAAATAGAAGTTTCTGATACTAAATGAATCTGAATAAAGCACATCATATCTGCTCCCATTCAGTCACATTTACAGGACTTCCAAATGTTAGTGCACCTGACCCTCACCAGTGGTCCAAGCGCAGGTGACCAGCCTCAGCATCATCCTCCCCCATGTCAAGTTCTGGGTACCCGAGATCCTGGAATTTCTTGCCCCATTGGCCCCCAGTCTCCATGAGACCTTGAGGGGCAATGGATCCTCTTGCTGGTTTCAGAGACACATTGTGTGGTGGTTGTGTAGATCCAGAGCCTGGGAAGCAGCTGGGGGAGTGTTATGCTTGGCATGGGCCTGAGGGCATCCTCATAAAGGCTCTGGGACATGGCTGGGAAAAGGGAGGTCTGCAGCCTTCGTTTGCACACTCAGGGAAAGTAACATTTTCAGGGAAAAGTTAACTTTCAATTACAGTAAAATATAAAAGGTAAGTTCAGAGGAGAGGTTGAAGCCTGGGACTTGGCTGATGATCGAACAGATGTTCCAGGAGCCATGGTTGATGAGGCAGGTGACAAAATCAGATAACACGTCCTACAGAGTATGAGCTGTAGGCTCTAGGAACCAGGACTAGCTGGGAGTCTTGCATGATGGTGGCTACTAATTCCAGGGGTGAGATTCAATCGCAGTCATCCAGGACTTGCCGCACTAGGAGGGATTCCGCTCGACCACTTTACTAGCTGAGGGACTCAAGACAAGAAGAAACTTTTCCTCCTGGAGTTCAGCTTCCTCAGTGGTCTTCTGGGGATAACAGGCAGACAAAGTCATAGGCATCAGAAGCAGAAGTACTGGCCATCTAGTGTAGGTTTTGCCAAAAGTTTCATGATTTGGGAAAGTCACCTAACCTCAATGAGCCCCAGTTTTCATACTTATAAAACGGGATACTAATAGCAACGCTAGCATGAGTCTGTGTAGCAAGTGCCTTTCAAAGGATTAGCCCATGGTAGACGCTCAATATACGGTGTTGACCCAACCCTGACTCTACAGCGTGAATCCAAGACAAAGGTCATCGCTTTTTTTCCTACACCTGATGTACATCCCATTTTCCCCTGATTTGTGTGATTTATGACACCCCCAAAATAAAATGTTTCTTCTTCCTTGTGTTTTTTTTTAATTGCTCAAATTTCATGTGCACTGTTACACGTCTTGGTTTTGGGGATTAAGTTCCTCACAGCTAGCAAAGGGTTTATGTACTCATTTGACACAAAGTATCAGTCTAGCAGCCAATAATTAAACTATTTTTTTAAATTTCAGTATTTTCAATGACTTCTATGAGGTTCCTAAAAAAAAAAAAAAAGAAGAATTGGGGCACCTGGGTGGCTCAGTTGGTTAAGTGTCTGCCTTCGGCTCAGGTTATGATCCCGGAGACCCAGGATCGGGCCCCACATCCGGCTCCCTGCTCAGCAGGAAGCCTGCTTCTCCCTCTCTCACTCCCCCTGCTTGTGTTCCCTCTCTCGCTGTGTTTCTCTCTATCATATAAATAAATAAAATCTTTAAAAAAAAAAAGAAGAAGAATTGATGGCCTTTCCCTTGACCTTTTACTTAAAAAAAAATCCCTTCTTCCTTCATAATAGTTCAAGGAAAAAGCTTCTTAATATCACTGTGAATTATTTAACTGAGGAATTACCATTAGAGACACAGCAGGAAAAAATGTCCATAAACCTCACAAAGATGCGACTGCCCTAGCATCCCACTCACCTCGCCATGAATTTTAATGCGTTCAGGGAGCAAGCAGGGCAGCGTGGGAAGAGCCTGCCTGTGTTTCCGACCCGCAGGGAAGGCATGGGGATTTTCACCACGCCCCTAATCCATACCGGAGCCTCAATCAATTTCAGTGGACCTCTCATCACCATTAATTG
>PITA01008743.1:9457-58309 GCA_004023965.1 Spilogale gracilis
ACAGAGAGAGACAGAGAGAGAGAGAGAGAGACAGAGAGAGAGAGAGAGAGAACAAGAGAGTTTTTTTTAAGATTTTATTTTTAGGGACGCCTGGGTGGCTCAGTTGGTTAAGCGGCTGCCTTCGGCTCAGGTCATGATCCCAGAGTCCCAGGATCAAGCCCCACATCGGGCTCCCTGCTCGGCAGGAAGCCTGCTTCTCCCTCTCTCACTCCCCCTGCTTGTGTTCCCTCTCTGGCTGTGTTTCTCTCTGTCAAATAAATAAAATCTTTTAAAAAAAAAAAAAAAGATTTTATTTTTAAGTAATCTCTTAAGCAACCAGAAAATATTTGCTGAATTAATAGATATATGGGTGGTTGCGTAGATGGATGGATGGATGGATGGATGTTTGAGTAGATGGCAGGGGCAAGGCATAGCAGATGTAATGCCATCCAAATTGACAAAGAAGGGTCTTGACTAGTAAAGACACATTCCAGACTGAAGAGGCAGTACAAGAAAAGGCAAGAAGATGAGAAAACACCAAGAATATGGCAAAGTCATTCTGTTCAGCCAAAGAGTAAAATAGAACTCAGAAAAGATAATGAAGAGCTCAGACAGATGTTCAGGCTCAAGGCAGAGGGAGGGAGGTGGCTTGACCTATCTGGATTAGAGACACACTGTGACAGTTCCAATGCAGTGTCCCCACTTTGATGACATTGTCTTTTTAAACCCAATCTCAAAGCATCTCCCTGTTGATGTCTCCCCAACCAGTCACCTCCTAGGCAGTATAGAGGAGTACATGGGGCTATTTTCCCCCTCATCAGCCCAGGTCCTTTGTTGGGGCGGAGGGCAGCAATCCAGTCTATCATAAGCTGGTGAGTGTCCTGAGGAAGGGATAGGGAAAATTCCAGGGGGATAGCATTTTAGGGTGTGCCTAGCAGGAGTTCTGGGAGCATCTAAGGATGGAAGACACGACAGATGTGTCACACTGGAGAAGTCATGCTTCACAGACTGTCATGTCTTGCCCAGGTTTGACCATGAACCAAGTCCCCACAACTGGGTTTCCATTCGGTCACAAAAATCCAGATAGACAAACTAGTCTGTTCCCTGATCTCCTCATCTTTCCCTTGGAGACCTTGAAACTATTTTCTCTTGACTCCCCAGGATCAGCCGAGGGTGCTGAGAACCGGACTGAGAATCAGAGGAAGGATGAGCAATCCTCGGCCTTTGGAGGAGGTGGGATGGGCGCAGATTGGGGGAGATGGGTGGAAGCAAGGATAGAAAGAAGGTGAGGAGCTTAATGTTTCAGAGACAGTAGAGAGGGTGAAAAAATCATGATGGAGGTTCAGAGCTAGAAGGTGCTCTGTGATCATTCAGATGGAGAAAAAAATAAATGGAAACCAATTTAGGGCCAGGGGCCCTGTTATATCCGTCTCAACAATCAAATTCTTATCACTATGGTTGCAGTGAAATTAAGAAAAGAAATTTTGGCCCCAATATACTTCTTCCTCAAAAAAAAAACAAGGTGGGATCTCAGTATTAGCTTCAGAAATTCTGAGACCTCTTTATAAGAGGGAGTGATGCTCAGAACACTCTTAGGAAGGACAGGGAGAAAGCCAAAGCCATGAGTCTGATAGTTGGAAGAGACGTTCACAATCCATAAACATACTCATTGTCTGTGTTTGAAAACTGAGGTCAGATGGGAACAGTGACTTGCCCAAGTTCACACAGAGCTCCAACAGAGCCAGATCCCAGGTTAAATCACCAGATTTGGCAAATAAAAATAAAGGATGCCTACTCAAATTTGCATTTCACATTGACAACAAATAATCTTATAGTATAAATATATCCCATGCTATATTTGGGACATACTCATACTATAGATAGATGATAGATGATAGTTGGATAGATAGATAGATAGATAGATAGATAGATAGATAGATAATACTTATTTTTTTACTTTGAAATCTAAATGTAACTGGGCATACTGTATTTTACCCAGTCACCCAAACCCCACACCTCTTTGGACCACATCCTCTGCTTCTTGACTTCTTCATCTCTTTGATGATTTTTGTCAACTCTTGGCCCAGGAGGTATACGACATGTCAGGTGCCCGCTTAGCCCTGACACTGTGCGTCACCAAAGCCCGGGAAGGTTCAGAGGCAGACCTGGCCGCTCTGGAACGCATGTTCCAGCAGCTGGGATTTGAGAGCACCATGAAGAGAGACCCCACCGCCCAGGTATTGTGCTGCCAGCCCCAGGCCAATGAGGGAGAGGGCTGGACCAGACGAGCTCTGGGGCCACCCCTGAATCTGGCCATTCTTCTCACTTCAGCAATTCCAGGAAGAGCTGGACAATTTTCAGCAGGCCATGGATGCCCGGGATGACCCCATCAGCTGTGCTTTTGTGGTGCTCATGGCACATGGGTTAGAAGGTCAACTCAAGGGGGAGGACGGACAAATGGTGGAGCTGGAAAACCTTTTCGAGGTTCTGAACAACAAGAATTGCCGGGCCCTGCGAGCCAAGCCTAAGGTGTACATCGTGCAAGCCTGTCGAGGAGGTGGGCACGAAGCCAAGAATATGGCATTTGTGTTCCTAATCTAGCCTCACCCTAGATCCAGAGCCCCAGCTGAGCCTTGGTGTGCCAGTCTGTCTCATGATGACCTCCTTTCCCCATCTTTTTCTCTGACTCTGCCTTTTCCTCTTCTTGACGTTTCAGAACAAAGGGATCCTGGTGAAATAGTAAGCGGAGATGATATTGTAATGATCACAAAAGACGGTCCCGAGACCATCCCAACATACACGGACATTCTCCACGTCTACTCCACCGTGGAAGGTAAGAGCTCCCAGCTGACACAGGGTGGCCTCCTGCTCTTCCTCCTTGCACACCACTCCTGACTCTTGAGCTCCTCCAGGACCCACCCTCTCCCACAGCCTCTTGCACCACACACATCGACCCTCTCATTTCTATTGGAGCTCTCCTGAGTCCTCTCCTCTGGATTTCATAGGGTACATCGCATACAGACATGACAAAGAGGGCTCCTGCTTCATCCAGACCCTGGTTGATGTGTTCACAGAGAGGAAAGGACCCATCCTGGAGCTTCTGACAGAGGTGAGTTGGGACAAGGTACCTGGAACCCTCACCCAGCCTGAGCAGGCAGGCTGAGCCTCTTCCAAACCTGTCTGCATTTTCCCCCTCTCCTGCCCCCAGCCCAAGATCCAACCTAGGCCCCAACATAGAAACTAGGATACTCACCTCCTAGCATGAGTTTCCAAAGCAAGAAATTCCAAACATCAGAGTATTTGAGATAATTTAGATGAAATACAGACAAATTTCTGTAAACAAAACCCATAGTTTGAATCATTGGTTGAGCAAACTTTTTTTCCTTCTAATAGTTATATGCTTTTACGGTGGATTAGAAAAAACATAACAAGAATGTCTAGCCAATTATTCCATAAAGATGATGGCATAGGATGAGGCAATAAAAGTCTCCCATTTTAGGACATGGTGACCCACCTCCCTTGTTCTCCAACCTTCTCCCTATAAGCCCACCACAGCAGCTCTCCTAGGAACCCAACCCCAAGCTGACCACACCTCTTGCTGCAGGTGACCCGGCGGATGGCAGAAGCAGAGCTTATTCAGGAAGGAAAACCAAGGAAAGTGAATCCTGAAATCCAAAGCACCCTTCGGAAACGGCTCTATCTGCAGTAAAAACAGACAGGGCAGGGAGGGGCTGTCTTTCAAGTGCTCTCTCTGCCCCACGGATATTTAGAGGCAGCTCCCACCACTCCCTTAAAACCTTCTCTTCCCAAAGCCCAAATGACACCCAGCCCTCTTTCATTACACCCCTCATGCAGGTCCTCTTTCCATCTGTCCTGTCCTTGAAGCAAGCAAGCCAAAACATAGCGGAAGGTACAGCAGTAACATTAACATTCACCTCCCCCTGGGTAGAATCTTTACCTCTGTTAATACAACCTGAGAGCGTATTCACTTATCCTAGTTTCTGTTCCTATCTTCAACTGAAACACTTTTCTTTTTCCCATTAATTATACCTATGCTAATGTAACTGCAATTATAAACCTCAAGATTTTCCACTGATAAACCAATGCCCACTCACCACTTCCAACCCCAGTCAAACTTCCACTAGATCCTGAATCTCACTTGGAGTTATAAGACCTCCTCCTGAGAGCCATATCCATTGTCATCTCCCAGAGATTCCCTCCCAACCACTGGAAACTTAGTAAAGCAAGAATCATTCTCTCTTCAACACTCCTCTTCCTTGGCAAGCAGGTAACTTGACATCATTCTTTTAGCTCATGGGCTCTCTCTAGCTAATAGAGCTGGTTCATCTTTTTCTGAGCCTCACTCTACTAACTTTCTTCAAGGCCCCAAGGGCTCTGCCTTCTCTCCAAGAAAATCCATCCATTTATTTCTTCTCAAGGCTTTTTAACCACTCTGAATCAGGGCTGGTTAAGCATCTGACTCTTGGCTTTGGCTCAGGTTGTGATTTCCTATGTGGTGAGATTGAGCTCTGTGTCTGGCTCTGCACTCGGTGGAGAGTCTACTTGAGGAGTCTCCCCTGAGGATTCTTTCCTTCTGCCCTTTTCTCTCTCTCTCTCTCTCTCTCTCTCTCTCTCTCTCTCTCTCTCTCATAAATAAATAAATCTTTTTTTAAATGACACACAGTAAGTCAGTGGAGCGTCAATGTCTGGTTTGCTAAGTCTTGAAACATCAGAAAACTTTTCTAATTAGAGAAAATTCCTAATAAAGGTTCTCCCTACTTGGCAGTAGGAACTCCTTGGAAGACCCACACGTTCTCAATACCCAGAAATCATAACTACCTCCGTGAGACTCTGGCACTGGGCTGGACTTTGAGCCAGAAGCATTGCCTACCAAGTCTATGACTCATATCTCCCCATGTCCAGCCTTGACCTTCCCTACTGAAAGAACCTGCATGCATATCTGCCATCATTGAAAATTCATGGCTAAAGGGCGCCTGGGTGGCTCAGCGGGTTAAAGCCTCTGCCTTCAGCTCAGGTCATGATCTCAGGGTCCTGGGATCGAGGCCCGCATTAGGCTCTCTGCTCAGCAGGGAGCCTGCTTCCTCCTCTCTTTCTGCCTGCCTCTCTGCCTACTTGTGATCTCTCTGTCAAATAAATAAATAAAATCTTAAAAAAAAATAAAAAAAATTCATGGCTAAAGATGAGTCTTTTCTCCCCAGTTCCTCCTCTAAGTGTTCCCTCTCTACCCTCAGGCCACAGGTACAGAATTCTGCAATTATCTATGACTCCCCTCTTCTTGTCTCCTTTCAAATGCCACCAAGCACAGTGTTCAGCACAGCCTGACTTTGAAACAGTTCTCACATCTGTCTTCCCTTCCCTTAGATGTCATTCTTCAGGTTCAGGTCTCATCCTCTATGTCTGCATCTTTGCACCATCTTCCTTCCTTGCCTCTGCCTGTCCACTTCACCTCTCCTCTGCCCTCTATCTACAATTCCTGACCTCCCTAGAACACTCAAGAACACATAACAGTGCCCTGTCACTTAGATATCAAGGCTAAACTCCACGTCCTGATTTCCCACATCTTTACAATTTCCCCCCGTACCAGCAATCCGCTAAACTCCTCTCCCACCTGCTCCACCATGAATTCACTTCTCCAATAGCACTAAAATCTTCTTACTCATTCCTGCCTCTGAGGCTTTGCTTATCAGCATTTCCCTGAGTTGGGGTGCCCTTTCTCTCACTACTTCCCACTCGTACATATTCCAAAGAGCCATTCCCATTATTCTTTCTAGTTGATTCTCCACTCTCACCCAGGATGAGACACTGATGATTACAGGATTAAGGGCAGGAGCAAATAATGGATGTTCAATAAACAGATGTCAAATTTTAAAAGTATGTGTTGGAATCTGCTCTATGTTTAAAACATGAGGCTAATGTGAAAGACATTATAGATTTCGTTCCTTTTTCCCAATGGCCTACTGCCTCCCAAACATGTCTATCATGAACAGAGAATCAGAAGCCTCTCCCATCTCTCTCATAAAGGCAGATGCGTAGGAAATGTATACTGACAGGCCACACTTCTATTCCAAATAGTTATGTTTTACATGATTTTGTCATCTCCAGAATGTTCCTGAAGAAGTATACAGACACAGAACTGTAGCTTTTTAGAACCACAAGGAACCATGGAGATCAGCTAGCTATAGGTTCACAAATATTTAGCAAGTGGTCACATCTCTCTCATCCAGGTGCCCATGGCAGACATGACTCATCAATCACAGCTTTCCCACTGAATGTGGGTGCCCCCTCAAAGTATTTCTTCTCTTAGCTCTCCAGGAAACATAGCAAATCATTGGAGAGGAATTTGTCTAGAGTCACCAAGTTCTTTTTTTTTTTCAGTGTTCCAAGATTCATTGTTTATGCCCCACAGCCAGTGCTCCATGCAATACATGCCCTCAGTACCCACCACCAGGCTCTCCCATCCCTCCACCCCCTTCCCTCCAAGACCCTCAGTTTGTTTCTGAGTCCAAAGTCTCTCATGTTTCGTTTCTCTCCCCCAAATTACCAATTACCCTACTTCCCATTTCCTTTCCTTCTCCTACTGTCCTCTATATTACCCCTTATGCACCACAAGTAAGTGAAACCATGTGATACTTGACTTTCTCTACTTGGCTTATTTCACTCAGTATAATCTCTTCCAATCCAGCAGAAAGGATGAATATCCAACTTTTGTAGCAACATGGACTGGATTGGTAGAGTCACCAAGTTCTTTTTTTTTTTTTTTTAAGATTTTTTATTTATTTGACAGAGAGAAACACAGCCAGAGAGGGAACACAAGCAGGGGGAGTGAGAGAGGGAGAAAAGCAGTCACCAAGTTCTTAAGTAGCAAATTCAAGCTCCTCATTCTACAGTACTGGCAGTAATTATAGTAATAACATTCTGCAGTAATAGTTGAGGTAGCAGTGAAGGCTTTATCCATGGGAATGGCAGAGCAACTGGCTGAGGCAAAGCTGAGTACACAAGGCTAAGCAGATCTGGGATGATGCATATACTGAGTCCTATACACCCAGCCATGTGAAAACTCATAGTCAAACACCAAATGATTCCAGAGTCTCCAAATAAACACAGGGATCAGCAAAGTATACAAAATACAGTCTGCAACCTGTTTTTATAAATAAAGCTTTATTGGCACACAGTGATGCTTCTTCCTTTACTCATCGTCAGTGGCTCCTTTTACCCAACAATGGCAAGCTTAAGTAGTTACAGTAAACGATATATGACCTGCAAAGCTGAAAAGATTTACTACCTGGACCTTTTCAGAAGTGTGCCAGCCCCTGCCCTAATGTCTTTCCAACAAATTCCCATTTTACTGAAATCAGCCAGAGTTGCTAATCACCAGAACCGTACCTGATACAAGAGGTGACGGCACTGAAATCAGTGACTTAATTCTTAAGACCCCTCATTAAGTATTTCCCCCAAGTATTTAGTAAGGATTTGAAAGTGTATGCTGGAAGTTTATTACTGAGTATCAAGGGCACATCCAGGTTTTGCGGGACCTGTACAACTTCTGCAGGAGGAGTTTCTCCTTAAAAAAAATACAAAAATACCAACACAGAATTAGTACAGCCATATAACTGCATTGTCAGGTCACTCCCAAGACCTTGGAGGGGCCCACGAAAGTGAGGTACCAGTGGCTTATGCTTTGTTAGCCTCCCAGAAAATCCACATCTGTCCACCACCAGTTCCCTCAGCCATTCTCCAAGAACAGCAGGGATGGTCATTTTTTAAAATGAAAATCTGCCCTGGGGCATCTGCATGGCTCAGTTGGTGAAACGTCTGACTCTTGATCTCAGCTCAGGTCTTGATCTCAGGGTTGTTAGTTCAAGCCCCACACTGGGCTCCATGCCCCCCCAAAAATGAAAATATGTCCTGCCATGCAACTGCTTAAAATCTTTCAGTGGTGTATGCAAACGATGGTTCCCCATTAGCCTAAGCAACCCAGAAACAGCTTACCTGGCATGGTCAATATGCCCTTCAAGAAAACCAAATTGAGCCAAACTAGCAAATAAAACCATTTCTAAGATCCCAACAATAAACATAAGCTGAAATGAGTTGAACACATAGCAGGTGATGATAAATGTCATGTGGTACTTACCAGGTGGAGCCAACACACGTTACATGGGCAATTGCCATTAATAATCACACAGCTGAACACAAGCAATTTGGTCTCCATGGGAACAGAAGGTAATATTACACCCCTGTTCTCTGATGGATCTTTTATTATTTCAGTATTTTAAAAGTAATTTTTTCAAGATGATAGAAACTATCAAACACATTCAATTATGTATAACATTGGAGTTACAAAATGTAGGGTCTGGAATATTTCTTTGGTCCTGCTCATTTTTGGGGAGAAAAAGAGGACATTGATGTGGAGAACAGACTGATATTTTAGAGAAGGGATCACAGTCCTTCTGTGATTCCTTGAGTTGCCAAGCCCAGAAATTGCTTCTGGAAGATTTCATCCCAGAGAACAGACTTCCTGCCTTCAGTCATTTTACAAATGCCCACCAGGGGCTAATGAATGCCCAGAGCCCTAGTGAACTCAAGGAGAGTATTCAGCAATCATGCAGTAAAGAAAACCAAATCTGGTTAAAAATTTGAGATGAAGATTAAGAAAATATCGGTGGGAATGCAAGTTGGTGCAGCCACTTTGGAAAACAGTGTGGAGATTCCTTTAAAAATTAAAAATAGACCCACCCTATGACCCTGCAATTGCACTACTGGGTATTTACCCTAAAGATACAGATATAGTGAAAAGAATGGTCATATGTACCCCAATGTTCATAGCAGCAATGACCACAATTGCCAAACTGTGGAAAGAGCCAAGGTGCTCTTCAACAGATGAATGCATAAAGAAGATATGGTCCATATATACAATGGAATATTATGCCTCCATCAGAAAGGATGAATACCCAACTTTTGTAGAAACATGGATGGGACTGGAGGAGATTATGCTGAGTGAAATAAGCCAAGCAGAGAAAGTCAAGTATATGGTTTCACTTACTTGTAGAACATAAGGAGTAACATGGAGTACAGTGGGAGAAAGAAAGGAAATGTGAGCTGAGGGTCTTGGAAGGGAGGGAGGTGGGGGGATGGGTGAGCCTGGTAGTAGGTATTGAGGGCACGAATTGCATGGAGCAATTGATAGAGTGTGGGGCATAAACAATGAACCTTAGAATACTGAAAAAAATAAAATAATGTAAAAAAAATCTTTCAGTGGTTCCACACTTCCCTTTGAATAAGAAAAATAGTCTTAATTTAACTGCTAGGTCCTAAGTTTTCATCTTTATCCCTTCTCTCTTTCTACCCCAATCACATTGGCCTTCTATGTTTCTCAGAATAGACTCTTTCCCACCACATGTCTCTCTGTGTACAACATTTTTCCCAACTACTACTTTATCCTTAATATCACAGTTCATGTATCATCTCTTCAGGGAAGCCTTATTCATCACTCCAGATAAGATCAATGTTTACAGTTCCTTGTAGACTTTTTCTTCAAACCACAAATCATGGTAAAATCTGCACTTAATTGCTCCCAGACTAGACTTCTGTTATAGTAAACCAAAGTGCTACTGGGATCATTTGTTACTGCAGCATAATCTAACCTATGCTGACTGATATACCAGACAAGGTTGAAGGTCTAAAGTGGAGGATCCAGTTTAAAAGTGCACATTATAGGGGCACCTGGGTGGCTCAGTTGGTTAAGCGACTGCTTTTGGCTCAGGTCATGATCCTGGAGGCCCGGGATCAAGCCCCACATCGGGCTCCCTGCTCAGCGGGAAGCCTGCTTCTCCCACTGTCAGTCCCTCTGCTTGTGTTCCCCCTCTGGCTGTGTTTCACTCTGTCCAATAAATAAATAAAATCTTTTAAAAAACAAACAAATAAATAAATAAATGTGCACATTATAATGAAAGATGCTCTGAAGTTCCTATAAGCCAAATTGGAAATTCAAAGAACCCATGAGATAAAAACAAAACCACTTCCTATATCTCTAAATACATTGAACCATATCAAAAGTCTATTCTGTTAATCATCTCACAACATACACTATATCAAATCATTATGTAAATACCTTAAACTTACACAGTGTTATATGTTAATTGTATCTCAATAAATCTGGGGAAAATTTTAATAATTTTTTAGAAAGCATATCCACTAACAAGGAAAGCACAAGGAACTAATGATCTAAGTCATTTCAAAGGCCTTCAGTTCAGTGTAAGACATGAGAAATGTGGTGGGATGTCTATCCTATAGAACTTGGAGTACAAACTGGTCTGCCTTCATTCTGACTGACCAGGTTATTTGGGGAATGAAATATGTCATCTGTTTATGAAGTTGTTCTTATAGATGATCAATTATCGAAAATGAGGTCATCCTCATTTTGGTCAATTAACTAAGCCAATCACCATCCTGCTATACTTCCTTGCCCACAGTCTACACCCATGGGCTCAAGTCAAGCGCCTTATGTCCATCTGGTTTCCTGTTATGTTCTGACAGCATGAGATACAAGAGGAAGATAGGGAGGAGAAGGAGAAATGCATGACTTGAATCTTCTGGTTTTGATGGGCAGCAATAGCAGATCACACCAGGTTCTGACTTTTTTTGCCCTACAGACAGAACCAGCATCATCACGCCCTCTCATATATACCAGCATCAGCTGATCAGCAAGCCCTCCTCAGAGTTATCTATGGGTACCAGATCCACATGATACCCCCGCCCTCCTCTAAGCTTCTGGGATCTAATAAGTTAAGCTCTTCCCTTTGTTGATCAACTGATTCCCACGGGATCTCCCTCTGTTTTAACTCCAGAATTAGATTGTTCTGTCCTCCACTGCTTGTTTAAATTCCTGTATCCAGTTCTTTCTATTAAAATACCTTGCGTGCTTGCTTCTATACATGGATAAACCTTGAAAACTTTATGCTCAGTGAAATAAGCCATTACACAAAAGGACCAATATTATATGATTCCACTCATATGTAGTATCACAAATAGGTAAATTCACAGAGATGGGATATAGGTTAGAGGTGCCAAGGTGGCTCAGTCAGTTAAGCATCTGACTCTCAGTCTCAGCCCAGGTCTTGATCTCAGGGTTGTGAGTTCAAGCCCTGTGTTGGGCTCCATACTGGGTGTGGAGCCTACTTAAAAAAAATAAAAATAATAATGAGCACTAGGTGTTCTGTGCAACTGATGAATCACTAAATTCTACCTCTGAAACTAATAATGCACTACATGTTAATTAATTTATTTTATTTTTTTAAAGATTTTATTTATTTGTTTGACAGAGAGAAACACAGCCAGAAAGGGAACACAAGCAGGGGGAGTGAGAGAGGGAGAAGCAGGGTTCCTGACAAGCAGGAAGCCCAGTGCGGGGCTCAATCCTGGGACTCTGGGCTCATGACCTGAGCTGAAGGCAGACACCTAATGACTGAGCCACCCAGGCACCATAGTTAATTGATTTTAAATTTAAAAAATAAAAATATTGTAACCAACATAACACAATAAAAATAAATAAGTAAGAAAATAAGATAATCTAGGCACATAATTGTGAAATTCATGAATCATAAAACCAAAGAATATGTCTTAAGGGCAGCTAGGGGGAAGCGATCCCTTACCTACAGAGGGAGGACCATCAGAATAACGTCAGACATAGCCACAGAAACCTGGCAAGCCAGAAAGGGCTGGCAAGACATATTCAGGAAATTACATGACAAAAATATGCAACCAAGGATAATGTACCCAGCAAGGTTGACTTTCAGATAAAGAGTTTCCAGGACCACCAAAGTCTAAAAGATTATGCAACCACCAAGCCAGCACTACAAGAAATACTAAGAGGGGTTCTATAAAAGAGAAATGATCCCAAGAGTGACTCAGAACAGAAATTTATGGAAGTAATCTATAGAAACATGAACTCCATAGGCAACATGATGTCAATAAAAATATATCTATCAATAATCACTCGCAATGTGAATGGCCTAAATGCTCCAATAGAAAGGCACAGGGTTGCAGACTGGATAAAATGACAGGACCTGTCCATATGCTGTTTATAAGAGACACATTTTGAATCCAAAGTCACTTCCATATTGAAAGTGAGGGGATGGAGGACCATCTTTCATGCCAATGGATCTCAAAATAATTTTTAAAAAAGAGATGGAATGTAGATTAGAGGTTGTCAAGGCCTGGAAATAGAGGAGAATGAGGGTCTATTGTTTGATGATTACACAGTTTCTGTTTGGGGTGAAGAAAAAGTTTGGAAATAGTGATGTTGGTTGTACATCATGAATATAATTCATCCCACTGAATTGTACACTGAAAACTGGTTAAAATGGCAAATTTTGTGTTACATATATTTTACAACAATTTTTTAAGAATCCATTAATATTTAAATCCAAATGGCAGCTGTTAATGTGATGTGTAACCTGGAAAGAATGCTTTTTGAAAAAGAATAAATATGCTGTGAAAATATTTTTTAAAAATTTTAAAGGTGGGGCTCCTGGGTGGCTAAGTCATTAAGCATCTGCCTTTGGTTCAGGTCATTATCCCGGAGTCCCAGGATCGAGCCCCACATTGTGCTCCCTGCTTGGCAGGAAGCCTGCTTCTTCCTCCCTCACTCCCCCTGCTTGTGTTCCCTCTCTAGCTGTGTTTCTCTCTGTCAAACAAATAAAGAAAATCTAAAAAATAAAATAAAATAATAAAATTAAAAATTAAAAAGGTGCCATACCTAAAAGCAATGAATTGTAACACTTTAAATAGTAAACTGTATGGTATGTAAATTATATCTCAATAAAGCTGTTCTTAAAAAGTGATGAGCACTGGGTGTTATATGCAACTGATGAATCATTGAAAAACTAATGATGTACTTATATGTTGGCTAATTGCATTCAAAGCAAAAAAAAAGAAGTAAACGAGTGCTTTGCAGTGAGGAAAACTAACCAAATGAATGAGGTGTTCATGAGGATTTCATGTACCTTCTGAAATGATATGATAAAAGGGGCACCTCACCTCTGCAGCATTTTTTCCAAAAATCCATAACCCCAACCTAATCATGAGAAAAATATCAGACAAACTCAGATTGGTTCACATCCCATAGGTTGCCCAACCAGTTGTCCTCAAGACTGTCAAGGTCATGAAAAACAAGGAAAGACTGCAAAACTATCACAAACTAAAACAGAGTGGAGAGACATGATAATTAAATACTATGTGGTACTCTATGTCAGAGCTCAGAACAGAAAAGAGGACAATATTGGAAAAACTGGTGAAATCTAAGAAAAGTCTTGAGTCTCATTTTTAAAAAATAAATGGGATGTTTTCATCCCCAATTCCATAATTCCATGCTAACAATGAGAAAACATAAGACAGACCGAAAATAAGGGATTTCTTACAAAATATCTGACCAATGGTGCTCTTTAAAACTGTCAAGGTCATGAAAGACATGACAAGACAGAGAAATTGTCATAGATCAGAGGACACTAAGCAAACAAGATTATGAATACAATGTGGTATCCTGCTTTGGATCCCAGAACAGAGAAAGGACATGTGTGGTGAACTCTAAATAAAGTAGTACTGTGTCAGCGTTAGTTTTAACAAATGCACTTGGGTTACCTAAGATGTTAACCTTAAAGGACTTAGAACATAAATTATCGGGCGCCTGGGTGGCTCAGTGGGTTAAAGCCTCTGCCTTCGGCTCAGGTCATGATCTCAGGGTCCTGGCATTGAGGCCCACGTTGGGCTCTCTGCTCAGCAGGGAGCCTGCTTCTTCCTCTCTCTCTGCCTGCCTCTCTGCCTACCTGTGATCTCTCTCTGTCAAATAAATCAATAAAAATTTAAAAAGAACATAAATTCTCTGTATTATTTTTGTAACTTCTCTGTATATCTAAAGAATTCCAAAACAAAGAGTTTATTGAAAACAAAAAAATTGTGACTGAAGTATTTTTTGTTCCTCTGACTTAACCCTGATTGCTAAAGAATATAGTCATCATTGAATGTAAAGTATGGGAAGGAGACCAACAGTTTCTAATCTATGTAAATTATTTCATCAATTTTAATACATTGTATTAGAATACAATGTAATTTCTAAGGCATGATAAAAGATTGGCAAATCATAAAATTTTTGTGCAATGCTTTATATTTGTGCAGCACCTATTTTTTCAACATTTTAACATTTTATTTTTTCCAGTTTTATAGAGATATTAATACCCAGCACTACATAAGTTTAAGGTATATAGCATAATTTCTTGACTTACATGTATTGTGAAATAATGACCATAGTAAGTTTAGTCATTTCATACAGATACCAAAAGAAAGAAAGAAAGAAAGAAAGAGAAAGAGAGAGAGAGAGAGAAAGAAAGAAAGAAAGAAAGAAAGAAAGAAAGAAAGAAAGAAAGAAAGAAAGAGGAAGGAAGGAAGGAAGGGAGGAAGAGAGGTAGGGGAGGGATGAGAGGGGAGAAAAGGGGGAAGGGAAGAAGGGAAGAAATGGAGGGAGGAAGGAAGGGAGGGAAGGAGGAAGGAAACAATGAAGGAAGGAAGGAAAAAGGAAGGAAGGAGGGAAAGAGAGAGGGAGGGATGGAGGAAAGAAAAGGAAGGAAGGAAAGAAGAAAGGAGGGAGGGAGGGAAGGAAGGAAGGAAAGAAAGAGAAGGGAAGGGAAATGATAGGAAGAGACAGGAAAAGGGAAGGAAAAAAAGGGAAGGAAAAAAAGAAAACAGAAAAAACTTTTTTTGTGTGATGAGAACTCTTAGGGTCCATTCTCTTAATAATTTTCAAATACACTATGCAACAGTGTTAACTATGGTCCTATTGTATATTACATCCCTAGTACCTATTTATCTTATAACTGGAAATTTGTACCTTTTAACCCCCTTCCTCCAACTCCCCCTCTCCACATGCCCCAGTTCTGGGAACTACAAATCTGATCTCCTTTTCTGAGTTGGTTTTTAGGTTTTTTGTTTGTTGGTTCGCTTTTGGTTTTTGTTTTTGTTTCCATTTTCGTTCTGTCATGTTGAATTTTGAAATTGTGCTTAACTGGAGACATTAAATTTTTGTTCCTGGTGCTTGGTGTTAGAACACTATTGTGTCAAGATGAATTATCATTTGGTCACTCTACACCATCCCAGGTGGGTTTAACTCTTTAATAAAGACAATATATCTACTCCTTTAGCCAGATTTTCTGGGAAGAAACTAGGGAACAGATACTGAGCATTTCCTGACTACACCCAACATTTTACCACTGATTATTCTACAGACTAGTGTGAAGCCAGAGCTGGTGGGAAGACTGAAAGAATAATCCTCCCAACCAAACCACAAAATTAAAGGCTGTTTGCACACCCAGAAGACACACCCTTGTAGTTTACATCAATTATGCATACATCCAAATGGGGTTCCTATACTCCAGTTTCCCAAACTTTGGTCTTTTGCATGTTATCTTTATGCCATATCTACATATCCCTGCCCTCATTATTTCATTGATTTTTTTAAAGCGTTCATTTTTTTTTTTATTTAAAGGCAACAGCTATCCACACAATACAATACAATTTGTCATTAAAAGGGGCAAAGGACTGATTGGGGCTATAGCACAAGTGAACTTTGAAATGTTATGCTAAGTGGGAAAAGCCTTTATTGTATGATTCGACTTATATGAAATGTCCAAAATAGGCAAATCATAGAGACAGACAACAGATTAGTAGTTCCCAGGGGTTGGGGGAGGAAGAAATGGGACTGACAGCTTAATGGGTACGCAGTTTCATTTGGAGCTGATGAACAAGTTCTAGAATTTGAATACATCAAAGACCACTGAATCCTATACTTTCAAAGGGTGAGTTTATAATGTGTGAATTATATATCAATACAGTTGTTATTTAAGAAATAATTACCAATTATAAGTGGAAAGTCAGTATCCTTTGCCATAAATAGGAGATAAGCACTAAAATAATATAAAGAAAGGAAATCCTGACATTTGTGACACTATGAAAACTAGATGGGCCTTGAGGGTATTTAGGCTAAGTGAGATAAGACAAGCAAAGAAAAACAAATAGTATATTATATCATTTGTATGTAGAATCTAAAAAAGCTAAACTCAGAAGAGAATGGTGGTTATCAGTGGGAGTGAGATGTTGGGGAGATGTTTTAAAGGACACAAACCTACAACTAGTAGAAAAATAAGTTCTGGAGATTTAATGCACAACAGAGTGATCGTAGTCAGCAATTACTAAATTATATTCTTGAAAGTTGCTAATGATGTATTATTATATGTTGGCTAATTGAATTTAAATTTAAAAAAAAGAAAGTTGCTACAAGGCTAGATCTTAAATGTTCTCGCCACAAAAAAAAAATTATAATTATGCAATGTGGTAAAGTTGTTAGCTAATACTGTAGTGGCAATCATGTTGCAATATATAAATGTATCAAATCAACACATTGTATATCTTACAAAATGTTATGTGTCAATTACATCTCAATAAAAAGTACATACACACAATAAAATTTTAAGTGTTCAAGTATGAACCACCAAAAGTTATCTCAATGTACCACCAATGTAAGTTCCACAAAATCTCTCAACAATATGACCAGTATCCTGGTCTATGCCTCTTTGTGCACATGTACAGATATTTCTCTAGGGGCAGAATTGCTAAATCAAAGATATGAGCATTTTTATCTCCCGTGTGTTTACTCATTCACTGCATTAAAATAATTTATCAAGCCCCTACCAAATGTCAAAGACTTTTCTAGGTACTAGAAATAGCATGGTTGACAAAGCCCCTGATGTTATGGAACTTATATTCTGGTGGGGAGACTATCAATAAACAAGAGTATAATGGGTAGTTCTGTGTGCAATGAAGGGGGGGAAGGCATTGTAAGGGGTTATAGAATGATGCAGGAAAAATGCTTTTTTACTGTGGTAAAATACACATAACATAAAATGTACAACTTCGGCCATCTCAAAGTGTACCCTTCAATAGCATCAAGTACATTCAAAATGTTGTGCAACCATCACCTATATCTAGTTCCAGAACATTTTCATTTCCCCAAAAGGAAACCCCATACCCAGATGGGTGTGGTCAGGGAGGTGATATTTGAGCAGAGATCTATTTAAAAGAAGAGCAAGTGAGAATAGGAAAATGTGATGGTCTTGGCATGCTACCTTCACCCCCTACCTACATACCTCTGTACTATTATTTTGTGCTATTTTCATTTAACATAATTATTTTCTTTTATTACTTAAAAGCAAACTGTTATCCATATGACAGAATATTATTTGGCAGTTTATTTTTTCATGTTTACTATAAGTTTTCTTTTTTTTATTTTTACTCTGTTATGTTAGTCACCATACAGTACATCATTAGTTTTTGATGTAGTGTTCCATGATTCGTTTGCATATAACACCCAGTGCTCCATGCAATTCATGCCCTCCTTAATACCCATCATCAGGTTAAGCCATCCCCCACCTCCCTCCCCTCTGAAACCCTCAGTTTGTTTCCTGTAGTCTCATGGTTCATCTTCCCCTCTGTTTCCCATCCCCTTAGTGTTTCCCCTCCTTCTGCTAATGTCTTCCATGCCTATTCCTTATGTACCACATATATGGTTTCACTTATATTTGCAGCTGAAAAACAGAATAAAGAATCTTGAAAACATTATGCTCTGAATGGGAAGACCACCCTGTGGTTTGGAACCCACAGAGAAACAAGGACCCATAGGCAGAAATGTTGAGGAAAGAGATTTTAGCTCAACCTCAAGAAAAATCTTATGGCACTATAAACTACCCCATTGAAACCACTCAGCTCACCCACAACAATTCGCAAAAGAGTCTGTATAAATCACAGGCAAGCACATAAGGAATTCTTCTACATTAGCAGTTAAAGCAATGCAAAACTCCACCAGCCCAGCAGGGACCTGTTAAAGCTCTAACAAATTAGCATGAAGTTTTATGAACTGGTAGTATAACTCCTGGCAGGTGGAATTATGGGATAAACTGTTACAACCTTTGGAAAGCACTAGCTTTGTCAAAGACTATAAAAAATGTTTTCTACTGTTAAACTGTAGAAAGAGCCAAGGTGCCCTTCAACAGATGAATGTATAAAAAAGTCATGGTCCATATATACAGTGGAATACTATGCCTCCATCAGAAAGGATGAATACTCAACTTTTGTAGCAACATGGACAGGACTGGAGGAGATTATGCTGAGTGAAATGAGCCAAGCAGAGAAAGTCAAGTATCACATGGTTTCACTTACTTGCAGAGCATAAGGAGTAATATGGAGGACAGTAGGAGAAGGAAAGGAAATGTGGATTGGGGTAAATCAGGGAGGGAGATGAAACATGAGAAACTTTGGACTCAGAAACAAACTGAGGGTTTTGGAGGGGCGGAGGGTGGGGGGATGGGTGAGCCTGGCGGTGGATATTGAGGGCACGTATTGCCTGGAGCACTGGGTGTGAGGCATAAACAATGAATCTTGGAACAGTGAAAAAATAAAATAATGTAAAAAATAAATAAATAAGTAAATTCTGAAATAAAAACAAAACAAGACCAAAAAAAAAAAAATATTCTCTACTTTTGATCCAGTAATTCCACTTTGGGAAAGTTATCATAAAGAAATAATTTGGGGCACCTGGGTGGCTCAGTTGTTGGGCGACTGCCTTTGGCTCAGGTCACAGTCCTGGAGACCCGGGATTGAGCCCCACATCGGGCTCTCTGCTCGGCGGGAAGCCTGCTTCTCCCTCTCTCACTCCCCCTGCTTGTGTTCCCTCTCTAGCTGTGTTTCTCGCTGTCAAATAAATAAAATCTTAAAAAAAAAAAAAAAAAGAAGTTGTAATCATCAAGACAGTATGGTACTGGCACAAAAACAGACACATTAAAAGAGAGAGTCCAGGGGCACCTGGGTGGCTCAGTTGGTTAAGCAACTGCTTTCGGCTCAGGTCATGATCCCGGAGACCCGGGATTGAGCCCTGCATCGGGCTCCCTGCTCGGAGGGAAGCCTGCTTCTCCCTCTCTCAGTCCCTCTGCTTGTGTTTCCTCTAGCTGTGTTTCTCTCTGTCAAATAAAAAAAAGAGAGAGTCCAGAAATGGGCCCTTGACTCTATGATCAACTCATCTTCAACAAAGCAGGAAAGAATGTCCAATGGAAAAAAAAAAAAACAGTCTTTTCAACAAATGGTATTGAGAAAATTGGACAGCCACATGCAGAAGAATGAAACTGGACCATACCATTTTCTTACACCACATACAAAAATAGACTCAAAATGGATGAAAGACCTCAATGTGAGACATGAATCCATCAAAATCCTTGAGGAGAACACAGACAGCAACCTCTTCAACCTCAGCTGCAACTTCTTCCTAGAAACATCACCAAATGCAAGGGAAGCAAGGGGGGAAATGAACTATTGGGATTTCATCAAGATCAAAAGCTTTTGCACAGCAAAAGAAATGGTCAACAAAACCAAAGACAACCGACAGAATGGGAGAAGATATTTGCAAGTGACATATCAGCTAAAGGGCTAATATCCAAAATCTATAAAGAATTGCTCAAAATCAATACCCAAAGAACAAATAATCCAATCAAGAAATGGACAGAAGACATGAACAGACATTTCTCCAAAGAAGACATCCAAATGGGGGCGCCTGGGTGGCTCAGTTGTTAAGCATCTGCCTTTGGCTCAGGCCATGATCCCAGGGTCCTGGGTTCAAGCTCAACATAGGCTCCCTGCTCAGCGAGAAGCCTGCTTCTCCCTCTGTCACACCCCTGCTTGTGTTTTCTCTCTAGCTGTGTTTCTCTCTATCAAATAAATAAATAAAATCTTTAAAAAAAAAAAAAAAAAAGAAGTCCAAATGGCCAGCAGACATGAAAAAGTGCTCAACATCACTTAGCATCAGGGAAATACAAATCAAAGCCACCTTACATGAGATACCACCTTACATCAGTCAGAATGGCTAAGATTAACAAGTCAGGAAAAAACAGATGTTGGTAGGATGTGGGGAAAGGGGAACCCTTCTACACTGTTGGTGGGAATGCAAGGTGGTGCAGCCACTCTGGAAAACAGTATGGAAATTCCCCAAAAAGTTGAAAATAGAGCTACCCTATGACCCAGCAATTGCACTACTGGGTATTTAATCCTAAGGATACAAATGCAGTGATCCAAACGGGCACATGCACGTGAATGTTTATAGCAGCAATGTCCACAATAGCCAAACTACGGAAAGAACCTAGATGTCCATCAACAGATGAATGGATTGGGGCGCCTGGGTGGCTCAGTTGGTTAAGCGACTGCCTTCGGCTCAGGTCATGATCCCAGAGACCCAGGATCGAGTCCCACATCGGGCTCCCTGCTCGGCGGGAAACCTGCTTCTCCCTCTCACTCCTCCTGCTTGTGTTCCCTCTCTGGCTGTGTTTCTCCCTGTCAAATAAATAAAAATCTTAAAAAAAAAAAAAAACAGATGAATGGATAAAGATGTGGTATATATAAACAATAGAATATTATCAAAAAGAATGAAATCCTGCCATTTGCAATGATATGGATGGAACTGGAAGGTATTATGCTGAGTGAAATAAGTCAATCAGAGAAAGAATTATCATATGCTCTCTCTGATATGAGGAATTCAAGAGGCAGGGCAGGGGGCTGTGGGAGGTAAGGAGGGAAAAAAATGAAAAAGATGGGACCAGGGAGGAAGACAAACCATAAGAGACTCTTAATCTCAGGAAGCAAGCTGAGGGTTGCTGGGGGTAGGGGGAAGGTATAGGGTGACTGGATTATGGGAAAAAATAATTAAAAATAAATAAATAAAATTTTAAAAATTTTAAAATAATAATATTCAAGAAAAAGCACACTAATCTAAGGTATGAGAAATCCAAAAAGTGATTATCTTTGAAAAGAAGAGATGAATTAGAATGTGCAGTCATAAAGGGTTTTAGGGATACTAAATAGATGATTCATATAGATAGATGATAGATAAAAAATGAATCTTGGAACACTGAAAAAATAAAATAAATTATAAAAATATGATATATAGATGATAGATAGACATAGAGAACAGATGATAGATATAGATAGATAATAAATAGGTGATAGATGATAGATGAAATATATAGTCTTATATCTAGTTCCTTACAAATATATAAGTGTATACAAAATATACATTCATACATATAGTTTTTTAAAAAACTTAAACATACACTTATAAACCCAGCACTCATACTCTCAGAGACATGAAAACGTATGTCCACACAAAACCTACACATGAATGCTCCTAACAGCTTTTTTTGTAATAGCCAGATTGGAAACAGCCTTCAGTGAATGACTGGAAAACAGATATACTATACCATCTATACCAAGGATATTAGTCAAAAAGGAAGGAGCTATTGATACATGCAACAACTTGGTTGAATATCAGGATTATGTTAAGTGTAAAAAGCCAAGCTTTATCAAAGGCCTACACACTGTGTGATTGCATTACATTACAATACATAACATTACGTTACATTATATTATACCTGTTGGATGTGACAAAGCTATAGTGTGAAATAATATGTGAACAAAGTATTCATTTTAGCAAAGATTGGAAACATTCATCAAAAGAAAATTGATGACAGACTGTAGCACTATCTACTCAGTAGGAAATAAAGAGCTGTAAAAAAAAAAATTTAGGAAATTTTTACCACAAAAAATAAATTAAGTAAGGGGAAGAGATAAGGTGAGTACTGGGTGTTCTCTGCACTGATAAATCACTAAATTCTACCTCTGAAACTAATTTTCTTAAATACTAAAAAATAAATTAAGCAAGTAAAAAATGGAAGATGCAGAACAGTATTATACTGCGCTACTTTTATGTACAAAAAGAGAGGAGAGAGAGAGTGTGTGTGTTTGCAGAGACTCTGGAAGATAATTTATCTTATCTTAATGATTAGAAATCATTATCTTAATCATCAGAAATCATTAATAGGTGCAATTCATTGAGGTGGCTTGTTCAGAACTAGAGGGATGGGGACCTAGATTACACACATTTTAAAATAATTTTTTTTAAAGACAACAGAAAGCTAATGGAAAAGAAGGTAAAAATAAAAGGGTTCCAGGAGATAGGGGAGCAGAGATTGGGGTCATGATTTGAGCACCCCAACAAAGGCTCACCAATGTTGTTGGTGACAAGAATAGAACAGAGTTTCCCTAATCCGCATGCAAAGTGCACTTGGTAGAGTTAATGAAGGCTAAGCCCTATGTGTGGCTGACAGAAAGGCATTTTGTTGTTGTTGTTCTTTTATTTATTCGTTTGTTTATTTAATTATTTATTTAACAATTTATTTTATTTTTTCAGTGTTCCTAGATTCATTGTTTACGCACCAGACCCAGTGCTCCATGCAATATGTGACCTCCTTTATATCCACCACCAGGCTTAATAAATGGTGCTGGGAAAATTGGACAGCTACGGATAGAAGAATGAAACTCGACCATTCTCTTACACCACACACAAAGGCAAACTCGAAATGGATGAAAGACCTCAACGTGAGGCAGGAATCTATCAAAATCCTGGAAAAGAACATAGGCAGCAACCTCTTTGACATTGGCCACAGCAACTTCTTTCAAGACACGTCTCCAAAGGCAAAGGAAACAAAAGCAAAAATAAACTTTTGGGACTTCATCAAAATAAAAAGCTCCTGCACAGCAAAGGAAACAATGAACAAAACAAAAAGGCAACCCATGGAATGGGAGAAGATATTTGCAAATGACACTACAGACAAAGGGCTGATATCCAAGATCTATAAAGAACTACTCAAACTCAACACCTAAAAAAAAAAGATGATCACATCAGAAAATGGACAGAAGACATGAACAGTCACTCCTCCATAGAAGACATACAAATGGCTAACAGACACATGAAAAAATGTTCATCATCTTTAGTCATCAGGGAAATTCAAAACTACATTGAGATACCACCTTATCCCAGTTATAATGGCCAAAGTTAACAGGACAGGAGACAGGAAGGCATGTTTAACAAGTATGTGGTTCGAAGCCCCATTGTCCAGCACAGCATCTGACCTATAGCAGGTGGCAGGAAGTGTTTGATAAATTCATTCATTTGACCTTAGTGACTTTTTTGACCTTCTAGAAGCTTTCCTTGGCAAACCAGACTGCATAAATTATCTTCCTTGTAGAAGTCCCATCATGACGGAGCGAATGAAAGGACACTGATTCAGGCATCTGAGTGCCCTGTGGAGGGTTTGGACCACCAGACGTCCCTGCCTAGGAACTTCTCTGAAGCTCAGTCTGGACTAGGAGAGGATTTGGGGGAGTGTTCAGTGAGAGTGAATCCCTGGTGACTTTTCCATCTTCTCACCTCTCCATCATCTGAGAGTGAACATACCCCAGGGAATAAGCCACGTGTGGCAAGACTAGAAACAAAACAACTAGCATTTTCTTTTTTAACAAGGAGCCATGGGGATAGAGTCCCCAAGAGCCCCCAAACTGTAAATATCCTTCTGTATCCCTGGCCCCCAGCTCACCTGCCCCAGGTTGGGGCCAACACATCATACCCCTGACTCCAGATATCAGATTGCCCCAGCCATCACAGCTTGAGTGGTCTCCCTCTGCCCTTCCTGAGGGCTTAGCACTGACCTCAGGATCCCTTGGAAGTCAGTGGAGAAAGAGGCTTGCCAAGACCATCCTCTTGGTGACACCACTTTGGTAAGTGAGTGAGGGATGGGGAAGGGGAGTGAGCTGAATGGGATGGGGAAAGAGGCAATCCTTCCCTTTCTGGATACTCAGAGAGAGAGAAGTTTATGAAGCTGCTTCTATACCCTCTAAGTGGGTAGGGGCCACAGAGGACACACCCTCTGTAGCAGGTCATGAAAAGAAAGAACATTTAGGTCTGCAGTTGAGGGACACCCACACAAATGGGAGAGATTGAAGAATAGCTCTCTCCAGTGTGGGTGGTTGTTTTCCAGATGTGGTCCCCTGGCTAGCAGCGTAGCATTCCTGGGAACTTCTAGAAATGCTGATTCTCGAGCCCCACCCCAGATACTCCAGGGCATGGTTCCAGACCTCTGGGAGACACTGATGCAGCTCAAGGTTGAGAACCATTGCTCTAGTGCAACCAAGCAATCCATGTCAACAACCAAGGACAGCTGCAAACTTGTTGCCAGGCAGGGACTCTGAGTAACATATACAGCCCAAAGGAACCTGCGCATATCTTACAAAGCCTCCAAGAGAACTCTGAAAAATCACGGTAAGTAATAGCAGGTTTGGCGAGAGATATCTAGACGTTATCAAAGAGGAGATTATGCTGCTTCCCTTCCTGAAAGCCCCCTTTCGACACCTCTTCCAACCTCCGGGGGTCCTGCTTCTGATGGCAGAAATTTGCATCCCTCCCCTTATTCTCACAACACCTCAGAGTCACCTATCACCTCTCCTATACATACCTCTCTACCTACTGTGTTCTCCCATGTACCTCCTGATCCCCCTTCAGCTAATCGTAAATTTTTCTAGAGACTAGCATTCTTTGGAAGACAGAGTGAAGACTGTTTCAGATGCTTGTGATTGAATAGTTTTCCTAGTGAGTGTTGACAGCAAGGTTTAGCTTTAAAATGCCTCTCCTCAGCAGGATGGGGGGTCATAGGGGGTAGGGAGGGAAAAAATGAAGCAAGATGGGACCGGGGAGGGAGACAAAAAATAAGAGACTCTTAATCTCAGGAAACAAACTGAGGGTTGCTGGAGAGGTGTGGATAAAGAGGCTGGGTTATGGACATTGGGGAGGGTATGTGCTATGACGAGTACTGTGAATTGTGTAAGACTGATGATTCACAGACCTGTACCCCTGAAGTGAATTATACATTAACAAAAAATAAAAAATAATTTTAAAAGAATGAAATGCCTCTCCTCATGAAACACACTCAGAGAAGCAATGGCATGTGAGAGAGTAAAACTAAATCTATCCAGATGGGTGCTGGAGTAGGTGCAAGCTGAGGCCCCCTAGCATCACTCTTAGCCTGGCTCCTCATTGTCAGGTGTGGCCAACTTCATCTCCCTCTCGTGGATATAGAGAGACCTGAGCATAAAGAACCTGTGATTCCTAAGAAGGCTCAACATTGCACATACCTGGGTGGTGCTGTCAGGTAAGCACCCAGCTCTTGGTTTTGGTTCAGGTCATGATCTCATGACTCTTGAGATCAAGATCTGCATAGGCTCTGTGCTCAACACAGAATCTGCTTGAGTTTCTCTCTCTGTCTCCCTCTGTGCCTCCCTCCAGTTCACTCTCTCTCTGAAATAAATAAATTAATCTTAAAAAGAAGAAGAAGGAGGAGGAGAGAATGGGGAGGTGGAGGAGGAGGAGGAGAAAAAGAAGGCTCCACGCTCTACAGATATGGTCACTAAATGCCTCCATTGTGTTCTTGTCCACAATTGCCTTTAAGTCATAGGGACCTAACCAGTTAAGCAATGAGTTAAAGAAGAGCCTCTCTTTGCTGAGAAGAGTCAATATTGAGGTTTTACACAAACTTGGTGAGTCATGCCATGCTGGGCTTTTTCTATAGCATCCATATATCATAAGAGAAATGTGTAGCCCCTAACACACTCTCTGTAAATGTTCATCAAGTGAAAGGAAGAATCATTGTGCATACCAGGGGATGAAGACTTGGAAAGGCAAATGCAACCAGGTTTTTGTGGTCTCCTGTTGATGGGATAAACAAATGCTTTCTTTGGGTTTTTGACATGAAGTTGCTCCTAAGTCCCAAAGAGCTAAAGCAAAAGCAGAGAGGAACTCAAAAGTCACCTCTGACTCTCCAGATTAAAATTGTCTAGGATGAACCCCCAATTCCCTTCTAAATACACAGGGAAGCAAGATCAGGGTCATATCCATTAACAGTGTTAAATGGGTGAATGAGAATATTATCACAACATACCTACATGTAGGCATTTCTTTAAATGTTGGTCTCACATTGGTCACTGTTTTCATATCCATTCATAGTAGAGTGTTCTTTTATAAACTCACTTTTCTTGTCATAATATTTCCTACAGGAAAAAGCACATGACACACTTTGCTTTCCATCAAATCAATCCACAGGCATTTGGGCACATTGTTGGCACTGTCTGACATGCCGTAACAATGTATATTTTCCTAAAGGTACAAAAGTGTTCCAATTGCCAGTGACAGCTTCTCTAGAACATAAGAAAATATAAATTTTTTGTCTTGCAAAGCTACTACTAATGGCAAAATATACTTCCAAAATACCATTGGCTTTAAATCTCCAGGTATTCTTCTTTACCATGAAAGTTTTCTTTAAAATATCCATTTAACCAGCTTTCTGGGTTCATCCATGGTCTCTATGTCCTCCTAAGCATATAGTGGGTGCTGTCTCACAAAGGATGAGAGGGGATTTACTGTAGTGATGACATGGTAGAAGATTGTAAATTGCCCCCCAAAAAATTTGGCTGTCACTGGAAACAGAGGAAAAGTGTTATCTGTCTTTGCATCCTTGGTCATCAACCTAAAATCGAAGCAAAAATTTTACCATGTGAAGGAAAGATGAAATGGAAGGAGGGGAGAAAAGAGAGAAAGATAAGGAGAAAAGAAGACAAGGAAGAGGCTGATAAGATTCCCTTCTCTGTGCTGGGTTTCAGTTTAGGTTTGATTCAGCTTAATTTTGTTTTCTATGAAGCATTGATCCACTGAAAACACAAAAGTGTTTATGAGCAATGTCTAAATTGTCTCTAAACAACTGAGTTCAGTTATGAGATGCAAACTATCTCGGGCATGCATGGGTTTGTTGGAGAAAAACAGAAAGCCACGGATCTTCACAGAACTCTGCAATCTCAGCAGGGCCCAGGACAGGAACTCCATCTCTGACTCCCAGCTGTATGTTGCTTTCCTCTCCCCCTTTTTTTCCCTTACAGTAGACAGAGGTTGTCTATGGAACCAAAAAAACAAAAAAACCAAACAACAGTCTCAGAATTCCTCCTTCTGGGACTCACAGAAAAGCCAGAGCATCAGACTCTCCTCTTTGGGCTGTTTCTATCTGTGTACCTGGTTACCATCTTTGGGAACCTGCTCATCATCCTGGCCATCATCAAAGACACCCACCTCCACACACCCATGTACTTCTTCCTCTCCAACCTGTCCCTCATTGATACCTTCTTCTCTTCCACCACTGTCCCCAAGATGCTGGTAAACCTTTGGACCCAGAACCAGGCCATCTCCTTTGGAGGTTGCCTTGCTCAGTTGTACATGTTCCACCTGTTTGGGACCATGGACAGCTTCCTCCTGGCTGTGATGGCCATTGACCGGTTTGTGGCCATTGTCTACCCTCTACGTTACTCGGTCATCATGAGCCCTTGTGTCTGTGGGTTGCTGTTGGGGGGGCCATGGCTGATTACCAATCTCCAGTCACTTGTGCACACCTCCCTTATGGCTCAACTGACCTTCTGTGCTGGATCCAAAATCCCCCACTTCTTCTGTGACCTCATGCCCCTGTTGAAGCTCTCCTGCTCTGATACCCACACCAACGAGCTGGTGATTTTTGCTTTTGGCATCATCATGGGCATTAGCCCCCTCTTGTGCATCCTCCTCTCTTATACCTGCATTTTCTGGGAAGTCTTCAAGATTCCTTCTGCTCAGGGCAAGTGGAAAGCCTTCTCCACTTGTGGCTCACATCTCACTGTGGTATCACTGTTCTATGGCACCATCTTTGCCGTGTACTTGCAGCCCACATCTCTTGCCTCCTCCCAGAAGGACAAGGCAGCTGCCCTGATGTGTGGGGTGGTCATCCCCATGCTGAACCCCTTTATATACAGCCTAAGGAACAAGGACATGAAGGCAGCCCTGAAGAAGCTTGTCAGCAAAGTGGTTTCCTCTCAGTCCTAGTGTAGAACAGTTAATGGGCACTCAGCTTGTTCCAGAACCACAGCTGGGCGGTGGGAACACAGAGATACATCCCATCCCAGCCCTCCAGGCATTCAGAATTGAGTGGGGAATAGAGATGTGTAAATAAGCCATTATGGCACAACGTGGTAAATGTGTCACAAAGATGAATGAAAAGCTTTGGGAACCCAAAGGAAGAGGTGTGCACTTTCCCCATGAAGATCAGAAGACTTCAAAGAAGTCTTGGTCCTCTCTGGGGTATTGGGCCTATGAGATTGCTACCTGGGTAATACAGTTGAATAAACGATTGGCTACACCATTTTTTTTGGCTACACCATTTTAATATTGATAAAGACAACACATATTAGCCAGTTACATCACCAAGCTTCCTAAGGGACACAGAGAAGGCCAGTGAAAGCATCTGTTGAGATTATCTCACTTATTATTTGCTTCAGCAGCCACCAGCCTTGGTCCCACAGGGAACTAATGACCACCTCTTATGCCCATGACTTTGGGGATCTTTGTCATCATCGGCCTTCCTATGTGCACCTCCCTCACCCCCCATGCATTGGGTCATAAGAGATGACATGTGGCTCCCAGGTACTGTGATTCAACAGGTTGGCATTGAACCCTGGAATGTGCCTTTTTAACAGGCTCTCCAGGTAGCCCTGAAGCAGGGAGTACACAGTCCTCTGTCTGAGGGCACAGACTCTGAACTAGCTGCAGAGTCCATGTGTTTCCTGTGATGTCCATCACCTGACTTCAAACCTAATCTGACTCTACAGGCACAATTGGAAACAAGCAGACAGGATGGACTGGAATGCATAGAAAGTTAGTGCTGGGAGGTGAATTGTGCCCTCCAAAAAATATGTGTTAAATTCTAAACCCCCTGGACCTTAGAATGTGACCTTACCTGAAAATAGGGTCTTTGCAGAGGTAATCAATTTAAAATGAGTTCATTAAGATGGGTCCTGATCCAATATGACTGCCAACCTCATCTAAAGGGAGAATTTGGACACAGACACACACACAGGGAGAGGGCCATGTGGAGATGCAGGCAGAGATGATGGTGATGGTTCTACAAACCAGGAATGCCAGAGATTGCCAGCAACTCATCAGAATCCAGGACAGAAGCATGGAACAGAGTCCCCATAAGGAACCAACCCTGAAGATACCTGATCTCAGATTTCTGGCCCCCAGAACTGTGAGACAATAAATTTCTCATCTGGTTTAAAGTCCTTTGTTATAGCAGTCCTAGCAAATGAGTACAGTGAGCTTAGGAAGAGCAGGCATCACGCAAAGACCACACTCAGAATCATCCCCTCAAGTCCATGACTCACTGCATGCCTGGTTAAGAGTCTGGGCTACAAAGTTGTTCTATAAAGAACTCCTCAAACTCAACACCCCAAAAAAAGATGATCACATCAAAAAATGGGCAGAAGACATGAACAGACATTTCTCCATAGAAGACATACAAATGGCTAATGGACACATAAAAAAATGTTCATCATTAGCCATCAGGGAAATTCAAATCAAAACCACATTGAGATACCACCTTACACCAGTCAGAATGGCCAAAATTAACAGGCCAGGAAACAACAAGTGTTGGAGAGGCTGTGGAAAAAGGGGAACCCTCTTACACTCTTGGTGGGAATGTAAGTTGGTGCAGCCACTTTGGAAAACAGTGTGGAGATTCCCTAAAAAATTAAAAATAGAGCTACCCTATGACCCTGCAATTGCTCTACTGGGTATTTACCCCAAAGATACAGATGCAGTGAAAAGAAGGGCCATATGTACCCCAATGTGCATAGCAGCAATGGCCACAATCACCAAACTGTGGAAAGAGCCAAGAGGCCTTTCAACAGACAAATGGATAAAGAAGATGTGGTACATATACACAATGGAATATTATGCCTCCATCAGAAAGGATGAATACTCAACTTTTGTAGCAACATAGACGGGTCTGGAGGAGATTATGCTGAGTGAAATAAGCCAAGAAGAGAAAGTCAAGTATCATACGGTTTCACTTACTTGTGGAGCATAAGGAGTGACATGGAGGACATTGGGAGAAGGAAAGGAAATGTGAACTGGGGTAAATCAGAGAGGGAGACAAAGCATGAGAGACTGTGGACTCTGAAAAACAACTGAGGGTTTTGGAAGGGAGGGGCTGGGGGATGGGTGAGCCTGGTGGTGGGTATTAAAGAGGGCACGAATTGCATGGAGCACTGGGTATGGTGCATAAACAATGAATCTTGGAACACTAAAAAAAATAAAAGAAATTATTTTTTTAAAAGAAGAGTCTGGGCTACATCTAGAGAAAAAGATGAAAGCGTTAAGTTATACAGATTCATTTTCTGGGTCTCAGTGCGATGACAATAATGAGATTTATTGCATGCCTGGCACAGCACTAAGTCCCTTGTAAACAACAACCCTACAATGTAGGTGATATGAGTTCTTATTTTAAAGATAAGGAAGCTGACAGCGGCTTGCAAAATGAAGCTGCCAAAGTTCAAACACAGGACCCATCCCAAAGCCCCAGATCTTAACATCATATGATATTGTCTAGAAGCTGACACCTAGAGCAAGGATGTGCAAACTTCTCCCTCAGGAGGAAGACAAACCATAAGAGACTCTTAATCTCAAGAAAAAGCTGAGGGTTGCTGGGGGGTAGGGGGAAGGATAGAGTTGCTAGGTTATGGAAAAAATAAAAATTGGGGAAAAAAAAAAAAGAAGAGATGGTATTAAGAAAAAGAAAAAACTCGGGCCAAATCCACCCACAGACTGTTTTTGTATGACCTGCAAGCTGAGAGTGTTTTTGTATTTTTAAATAGTTGGGAAAAAATAAGACTATTTTATGACAAATTAAAATTATAAAAAATTCTAATTTTAGTGCTCACAAAGTTTTATGGGAACACATCCACTCCCATTAATTTATGTATCATCTATGACCGCTTTCAAACTATGGGCAGAGTTGAATAATCTTGACAGAGATTCTACAGTGCACAAAGCCTAAAATATTTACTGTCTGACCGTCTGCATAAGGAGTTTGCTGACCCTTTTTCTTTTTTTTTTTTTAAGATTTTATTTATTTATTTGACAGAGAGAAACACAGCCAGAGAGGGAACACAAGCAGGGGGAGTGAGAGAGGGAGAAGCAGGCTTCCCGCGAGCAGGGAGCCGGATGTGGGGCTCGATCCTGGGTCTCCAGGATCATGACCTGAGCCAAAGGCAGTGACTCAACCAACCGAGCCACCCAGGTGCCCCACTTACTGCTGACCCCTTTTCTATAGAAAAAAATAGCAACTGATACTCAGGTAGATCCATGAACCAGAAGCACAGCATCATGAGGATTTTGCTAGAAATGAAGACTCAGACATCATCCCAAACCACTGAATCATAATTTTAACAGCAACCCACAAGGCTTATATGAACCTTAATTTGAGGATCACAAGGATAGGTGGGGGGATGGAAAGGAGGGCTGTAGAGATGTGGAACCCAAATAGGCCTTCAGTTCAGAGATACAGGAGAACCAGATCTGGGGTATTTTTCCATAGACGTTTTCCGGTTTTCCCTACCATAGACGTGGTCCAGGAGGGGAGCGTCCAAAACCACAGCAAATGCTTTGGAAGAATTGCAGCTGCAGCTTGAGGACATGGCCACCAGGTGGCGATAGTGTTGTTTCACAACATGGATTTAAAGCGCTCTTTTTTCGGAAACGTTCATCCTGACTGTAATGGGCTCCAGTTCCTCTACCTCAGGTGTAATCGTCTCCAGGGAGGGACACCATGTGCCAAGTTCCCTTGATGGGACAGAGCCTGGATTGTTCAGAGAAATCACGGAGAGGTGTGTCTCCAGCCCACAGCGAGGGGAGTTTTATGTGTGGGAGGCTGAGGACAGCGGTGGTCACCATGGGGATTGGTCCACAGGGCAGAGAGGACCATGACATTAAGCAGGGTGTAGGGAGGGCCCGTGCTTCAGAATTAATCCACTAATAAGTTATCCCACGGTTTGGGGGTCAGAAAACCTTCTATGAATGGCCAGATAGTAATTATCAACTTTACAGACCAGACAGCCTGTTATAATGACTCATCTCTGCTGTTTCAATGTGGAAGTCACCATAAACAATACATCAAAGAGTAGAAACGGAAACTTGAAGATCCTATCATTTTACCTGTCATGAAATATAGTCTTTATTCTTGCAAAAAAAAAAAAAAATGGGTTGACATCATATCATCAAAATGTTTCAGAAAGATTCTCAATGTATATCTACCTTCCATGTGCTTCTCTCCCCCAAAATTGTAGTGATAAAATAGAGCATATGCCCCCCCTTTTTTTTAAGAAAGTAAAATATATTGCAGAAATGAATCTGGATATTTGGGTTTTAGTGATTTGCATATGTTCACTCCTTTTCTCTCCTCACCCCAGAAACCCTCCCACGTGGGTTCCCAAATATCTCAACTACCAAAATATTTCAACTGTTACCCATAAAGATGAAATCAGAAGGCAATTTCCACCTTCTGTATCTACCCGTTGGGCTCCAGGATCACAGGAAAAAGCCTAATTTGTGAGACAGAAAATCCTGTCTCAAATCTGCCATCCAGTGTGAGCTTTCTAACATTACATATTACTGGACACATTAATCCTATGGTTACCACTAAGGCTTCCTTCATGGACATTAGGTTTGAAGTTCTAATTATCAAACAAAATTATCAAAAGTAGCTCATGAAATGTTTTCTCTTGATTTGTTTCCATTCTAAAATTAAAAGTTTTAAATAGTTCATAGTTCAAGAGCCAGATTTGGCCCACAGGCTCCAGTTTGCAAATCCTGGATGGGAGTGACAAGAAGCAGAGAGACCAACGGGGACCAAAGAGTGAGAGGCGAAGCACATTGACTGGATTTCAGAGTCCAAAGAGTGAGAGGTGAAACGAGCTAAATCCTAGGACCAGAAAATGAAGGGATGGATGTTGCCACAGGACCTTTGCATAGCTAATGCCTCCTCAGCTTTGAGATTTCAAGGCAAACCCCATTTCCTGATTAGGGAAGCCTCTCACCCCCTCCCTACCCCAGCTATATCAGGTGCCCAAATACATTCACTAGTTCTCATTCTCCTCATCACATTAGTGACTTTATATTCGTTTGTGTGATTCTCTGGTGAATATCTATTTCACCCACTTAACAGTGGCGAAACTGTTTTCTTCCTTATCTTGAAACAATGTTTTCTTCCTTATCTTGCCCAAATTGTTCAAAATGTAGTTGTTGACTGAGAGAATGTATGAAGAATAAATGAATGAATGAACAAATGAATGGATGGGGAGGCAATGCAATGGCAAGACTCTGGGAGGTAGACTGGGTTAGAACAGAGACATCTAACAGTCAAGATTAAGTGGCTGTGGTATGCAATGTAAACTCTCCTTCCACTCCCCCCAGCCTCAGTAAAACTTTCACACACCCAGGAACCTTGGCGAAATCAAGGAGAGAGGCCCATCCACCTCACCCTAGAAACCAGGAAAAGCAAGCTCACCGTGAAGCTATTTAATTCAGCAATAACAGGAGACCATGAGAAAATAATCATCCAGTAATTCTCCAAAATCTCAGCATGGATATTGGAAGGGGCTTGAGCCCATTTTTCTGAGTTTGAAGGAGCAGAGTGACCCCGGCCAATATTAGAGCACCATAACACTCTTTTCCCCATACATGGGATTTTGTTGGGTGATTCAAAGTAATTTTGGAGACTCAAACACTGAGACTCAGAAAAGGAAAGAAACTGTCACAGGCCATATGCTAGATCAGGGCAGAGGAAGTATTCCAATCCAGTGTAGTGTGACCCAAAACCCTGACCCCTCCCTCCATCATGCTGGATGGCCTCCCAGGTGAGTGACTTGCCCAAGGTCATGCTGCAGCCCCATGTGGGACTCTAGGGGGCAAAAGGTGGATCGGCTGGTGGGAAAGAAAGACATTGCTTGCAAGGCATGAGCATGGATACAGTAAGGCTTCAGCCAGAGGTCCTGGAAGGGAAGCTCCTGCTCCCAAAGGTACAGTTGCCAGGGATTTGGGGAGTCATTTCTATCTCTTTGAGTCTGTGTAGGGGGAGGTCCCCAACACCACCCTCAGGTTAAATGATTCACTAGACAGAGTCAACAGAACTCAGCAAAATTATTATATGCAAAATTTATTACAAGGATAAGGTAAAGATTAAAATCAACAAAGGTAAAAGGCATGTGGGACAGGGTCCAGAAGGGATGAGCCACTAGGGGGCAGTCGTCCCCTCCCAGTAGATACATTTGGACAATAATTAATTCTACCAGCAATGGCGTTGGATCACACACATGGTATACTGCCAACCAGGGAAGCTCCTTGAGTCTTGTCATCCAAAGTTTTCTTTGGTATTAGTTTCCTACCTCTGCCATAATAAAACACTACAGATGGGGTGGCTTAAACAAGAGAGATTTATTTTCTCAGTTCTAGAGGCCAGAAGTCTGAGATTAAGGCATCAGTAGGATTGGTTGTTGTTTTTGTTTTTAAGATTTTATTTATTTATTTGACACAGAGAGACATAGTGAGAGAGGGAACAGAAGCAGGAGGAATGGGAGAGGGATAAGCAGGCTTCCCGCTGAGCAGGGAGCCCGATGCGGGGCTTGATCCCAGGACCCTGGGATCGTGACCTGAGTTGAAGGCAGTCGCTTAACAACTGAGTCACCCAGGGTCCCAGGCTTGGTTCTCTCTCAGGCCTCTCTCTGTGGCTGGTAGATGGCTGTCTTCCATGCCCTCATACGATATCCCCTCCGTGCATACATCCTTTGACCAAATGTCCTCTTCTCATGAAGACACCAGCCATATTGGATTAGGGCTTCAACGTATGAATTTGGTGTAGACACAATCCAGCCCATAACAGCCACAGAGCCAAGGCTGACTGCCCATGTGGCTGACCTGGGTTACTCAAGTCTCTGACCCCTCAGGTTAGACTGACACAGCATGGCCCAAGGCCCCCACTATAAACCACAGTGCCAGTCTGACCTCCAGGTATACAAAGAGATTCTTATCAAGTAGGATACTCCAAGGGATTAGGGGCTTCCTCCCAGGAGACAGTCAAGGGCCAGATGTTTCTGTGGAAGTGAGGTTAAACCCCAAGACCTGAGAGCAAGGAGGAAGGAGCTAAGAAATGACATGGGGTCTCTGCCTGGCCCTTCCCACCCCAAGCCACTTGCCCCAGCCAAAGGGTTGGTCACCCCTTTCCACACTGCCTTCCCTTTCTCTGGAACAACCAGAGGTCCTACAAGCTGGACACCATGTGGCTCTTGGCATGGCTGCTGGTGGCCAGTTGCTGAAGGGGTCCTGGGACATGTGCAGGGGCCTGGCCAGCGGGAGAGCCCAGCAGTCCTGCAGCTGATGGAAGGAGAGGACTGCAAGGGGGCTGGGGCACTGCTGCCCCTCAGCTTCAGCTCCATGGCTAGCCTGCTGGGCTTTGTTAAGGACCACTAGGAGGCTCTGGCCAAGATAAGCTGCCCCACTACATGTCTGCCAGATGACACCATATCTCACCTCAGGAAGCTGCCTCATGGTGACTTGGCCACCCTCTCCCCCTCTAGCTGCTCAGTGCTGCCCTGGTGGACATCTCTGGGCAACCACCCCTTCCCTGGCTCCTCTAAGGATGGTCTCCCAGCCAGGCAAGTGCCTCTTCACCCTGGAAGGTACCTGACACAGGTGAGCCTCAGGGACAACAGGGAATGACAAAGTGGGTGGGGGAAAGCTGGGAGATTGGTCCCCATGATCTTCTCCATCTTCCATTCCCAGAAACTAAGGATCCCAGGGAGATGGCAGACAAGAGGCTTAGCCCACAGACATATACCCTGCCTCCATTGTCCCCACCCCCACAGCCTTGGTAACAGGGGGCATTATTTTTCCTTTTGTATGAACAAGGAAACTGAGGCCTAGAAAGAACATCTGCATTTTGGGTCCTCTAGAAGATGACACTGAGACAAGGATTCAAGTGCAGGGAGTTTATTTGAGTGATCTAGGAAATGTTGGAAGGTGTGAGCAGAAGTGAGAAACAGAAGGGAAGGAAGTCAGTAAAGTACTAAAGAGGGTACATTCAAGTTTCCAGTGTGGTCAGCTGGAGCTCAGTCCCATGGGGACCTGTAAGGGTTAATGTGGAACATGAACCTTCAGTCATCCCACATGAGGGGTGAGGAAGCTAGGATAAATATCCACCAACACCCACTGTCTGCCACAGAGGTACCGAGCTCTACTCAAAACTCACTAGCCCCCTCCACCTGCATTTCTTCTTTCAACAAATCCCCATTTTGCTGGGGTCTGGATTTATCCATCAGGCACCATAAGTGCAGCACATCATGTCTGCAGCCAGTGAGAACATTTGGGAGAAAGAGAACACACACACACACACACAGGCTCCTAAATCCAAACAGCAATTACCAAAATCCAGACTTCACAAAATGTGAAATTCAGTATTCATAACCATTTTATTTTTTAAAAAATTTTATTTATTTATTTGACAAAGAGAAACACAGCTAGAGAGGGAATACAAGCAGGGGAGTGAGAGAGAGAGAGAGAGAGAGAGAGAGAGAAGCAGGCTTCCCACTGAGCAGGGAGCCCTATGTGGAGCTTGATGACCTGAGCCATAGGCAGTCACTTAACCAACTGAGCCACCCACGCGCCCCCATAACCATTTTATTAACACTTATCAAGAATTTCTGGTTGCTGAGAAAGAATAATAGCCAACTGTGAATTAAATGAACTAAATAAATGAGCCAAATAAATGCAACAGGGGCTGTTGGGGACAGTGTGTGATCCGCCCCTCCTGCCACGTCCAAGCCACCGGAAACTTTGGTGGAGGTACCGGTGAATGTGAATGAAAGCCCCTCCGGGCTTTCCCCACCTAGAATCCGGAAAGCCACTTATCCTGTGGGCCGGGGGCAATATGTCCTTGGTGTGTTTATCCAAGACAGATAGTTCCATTTAATCCTCCTCCCGGTAATCAATCTCTATCTCTTATCTGTATTCCTTGATCCCTCTGCCTCAATGGTCTCCACTTCTGTGAGTTTAAGCAATCACTCTGTACCCTGCAGTAACAATACTAATCCTGTCTCTAGGTTGGGTGCAAAAGCAGTTAAAGATTAAACTGCACCACCCAACTTCCTCACTTGGGAATAATAAAAGACTGGGACCCTTGACAGTCAAGGGAGAGAGAGAGAGAAAGACAGAGACAGAGAGACAAAGAGAGAGACAAAGTGAGAGAAAGAGAGAGCAAAGCGAGAGAGACGGAGACAGAGAGACTGAGAGAGCCTGCACAGAGAGAGGCAAAGGCAAGAAAGAGCAAAGCTAAAGACAGAGAGCAAGAGATAGAGAGACAGAGAGACAGAGACAGAGAGAGACAGCAACAGAGAGAGAAACAGAAACAGAGAAGCAGAGAGCAAGAGAGACAGAACCAACTGTTTGCCTAAAGCTAGATTGATGTAACTAAAACGCTTTAAATAAAGAACCCTGAAGACACAGTTTTCAGGAGAGGAGTCCCCCACGCCATTCTTCAAGTCCGGTCTCCTCATTTCGCCAACTCTGTCACCACTTTCAGGGAACCCTAACTGACTGTTGCTGGGCCGGCTCCCAGCAAGGGGCAGTAAAGAAACAGTGTCAAAAGCATTTGCCATGAATAAATAAATAAATATGAATATGCTGTGTGAATGGTTTTTAATCATTTGATGTGATATGGGTGGGGCTAAGGGCTGCTCTCATCCCCCTGTCAGCACCCAGCTTTTATGAAGTATGGGCATACCCTGAGGGGCCCCCTTCCTGGACCCCCTGCCTAGGACCTCTGAACAGGTATTGTCTTGACCCTGACCTCTTCCCTACTGTCAGTAGCTACCTCAAAGACTCCTGGGATGTATCACACCACTCTCCTGCCTGACTCCTCCCAAACAAACAACCAAGAAAAATGAACAGAGCCTGAGAGACACATGGGACACTGACAAGCATACTAACATATGTAGAATAGGAGTCCCAAAAAACGAGAAGAGAAAGGGATAGAAAAAATAGTTGAAGAAATAATGGCCCAAGAACACCTCTGAGTGGATGAAAGATATGAATCTGCACATCCAAGAAGCTCAACAAACGCCAAGTAGGATAAACACAGAGATCTGCTTTGAGACATATGATAAGTAAACAGACACAACGTACTCTATGCAAGCTGCTTGGCCACCCCTTCTATCCAGGCCTCTGGCACCTGGCACCTGAGCTCCTACCTGAACACTCAGCAGTGAACAAGACAGACATGTGTCTTGTGGAGTCCCAGTTTCAACAAGGACACAGATAAACTGGAACAAACACTAAAGCTATTAATTTCAAGCTGTGACAGTATTCAAAGAAACAAAACACAATGAGGTAATGATGAGTTAACAGGGGTGGATACTTCAGGAGGGCCTCCCAAGGGGGTGCTTTTGGAACTAAAGGTTGAGAAAAAGGCCAATTCAGAAGAACCAGGGCTTCCCAGACAGAGGAGACTACATATGAAAAAGGCCTGGGACAGGTACAGTTGGCTATAAAAGAGGACCAGAAAGGAGGTCACGGTGAGCAATGGGGACAACAAAGGAGATGAGGCTAGAAGTCTTGCTGGGAAACTGGATTTTATTCTAGGTGGGGTGAGCAGTCATAGAAAGACTGTACAGCAGGGGTATGCCATAATCTGGCTTCGGATTTTTTTTTTTAAGATTTTATTTATTTTGACAGAGAGAAACACAGCCAGAGAGGGAACACAAGCAGGGGGAGTAAGAGAGGAAGAAGCAGGCTTCCTGCCGAGCAGAAAGCCCAATGCAGGACTCGATCTGGGGTCTCCAGGATCATGACCCGAGCCGAAGGCAATCGCTCAACCAACTGAGCCACCCAGGCACCCCATGGCTTCGGATTTTAAATCCACTCTGGAGAATAGGAGTGAAGCAGGTTAAATTTTCCAAAATGGCCACAATAACTCCCATTCCACATTCTCTTCACAAGATCACCTTGACATAAGGCCCACTGAGCAGGTGGGGTCTATGTCCCCTCCTCTTGAACCCAATGCCAGAAGTCACACAACAGGACACCCAAGGCTGGGTTAGGAAAGGTAATGCAGTTTCGGTCTTGTTGACTTTTGGAGTCCTAGGTGACCATGTATGAAAGCTGACCACTAGGACAAATGACCTGCTGATAGGAAGCCCAGGCCGGAGGGAGAGGCCCATGTAGCTGTCCTTGTCCACAGCCTGCAACAAGGTCTCAGCCCTCAGCTGTGATCAGTTGCAAGCCCTGTGAGTGAACATGCCTCCAAATGATTCCAGTCCCCCATTTGTTGAGTTACCCCTGAACCTCAAAGCCTTTCCAAGGAGTAGAAATGCTCAATGTCAGCTCTGCCCTACCCAAAGTCATTACCCACAGCTTCTGTGAGCATCACAAAATGGCTTTTACACCACCAGTTTGGAGATGGTCGGTTAAACATCTGTAGCAAGTGGAATTTGGGGATGAGAAAATCGGGAGGCACGCAAGTGGCAACCAGGAGACTAAGGAAGAGGAGGTGTCGTGGAATGAACGCAGGCTGAAGCAGTAGATGGGGAAAGGGGAGGAAATACCTGCAGGATGCGTTTTGAAGGTGAACCCAAGAGAAATTGTGTTCCATCACCAAAGGGCAGTGGGTAGGAGGGAAGACGAGGGCTCAGGACTGTGCCCCTATATTCCAGCTGGAGCCAGGAAGGCAGCCTAGAGCCCCCATCTCCTCCCCACCCGGCCCAGGCAACTACAAATCCCAGCATCGCTCGCTCGGGCCGCGGGAAAGGGGAAAAAAAAAGTTTGGGCCAAGCATTCCCGGAATGCGCTTCCTGCTGGCCCAGAGCGGGGAGCGGGAGGGGAGGCCCGGGCGGGGCGGGGCGGGGCGGGGAGGGGAGGGCGGGGGGCGGTGCGGCCGAAGCCCGGGGCGCGCACTCGGCCCGGCCCGGGCCCCAGCATGGCTGAGCCGCTGCTCAGGAAAACGTTCTCCCGCCTGCGGGGCCGGGAAAAACTTCCCCGGAAAAAGTCGGACGCGAAGGAGCGCGGTGAGCCGGGGAGGCGGCGGAGGAGGGGGCGCCGAACCCCGCCCCTCCCGGGAGATGGTCCCGGAGCCCCAAGGCGGGACAGCTGGGGGGTGTGGGGGAGCCCCGCAGAGTCCCCTGAGGCCCCGGGTCGGGGGACCGGGAGCGGGCTGGGGTCCTGGCTGGCAGGAAGGGGCTGGGCCGGGGGGGAGGACGGTGGAGAGGGGTCGCGGACCGTTATGTGCGCCTGGCCCGGGATGCCAGCGCTGCGGGCTCCTTGCGAGGCCCAGGAGGGGGCCTCGCCCCTGACAGGAAATGGGGCCGAGACCAAGCGCCTGGAGGGCGGAGGGGAGGAGGAGTTGGGAAGCTAGCAAATGGGACCAGTCACGCCAGGCTGGGACACCCTGCACCCTGGAGACCCAGGACGGGACGTGGGTGGCGAACTCCTGCAGAGGAGGGAGAGAGGCAGTGCATCAGCCACAGTGGCCACCCCCTAACCCCCTCCCACCTATTAACCAGTGACTGTAGCTGCACCCACCTTAGGCAGCCCTAGGAAACTGTCCCTTTTGGACAGGCAGGGAAACTGAGGCACAGAGCAGTTGGGTCATTTGTCCAGAGCCAATGAAGTGACTTAAACAGCTCTTTGGACAGGCTACTAATAGAGACACCTCTGAGACAGGGTCCAGGGCCTTGGAAATCAGAGTTGGCCAGACGGAGAGTCCACCAGCAAACAAGGAACTGGGCGCTGCATAGTACAGAAAGTCCCAGCCAGGAAGGAGTTAAAGGAGGGAGGCCTGACGACTCCAGGATCTGACCTCCACCCCCCCCCCATCCTTCCCAAAGATTCCCAAGGTTCCTAGAGCAGAAAGGAGGGACAGGGTGCCCACGCACAAACACAGACAGGAAACAGCCCAGGATGTCAGAGAAGGGAGGATGGAGCAAAGGGGAGGCCCCAAGGCATTGACCATGGGGATGTGGATTGGGCTGAGAGACAAGGGCTCACTCCAGGAGAGGGGCAGAGTCTGGAAGACAGGCAAGGGGTGGGCGGTGGGGGGAGCGCTGTAGAAAGGGAGGGCCCAGCACTAGTTGTCTTGCCTGCTCCTGTCTTCTGAAAGGAGCAAGGCAGCATTCACCGTGGGCTACGTACTTGACCATAACCAGGACGCCTAGGAAGCAGTCCCCACACGGAGCTCTCTGATGCCTCCCTGGAGGGGGGCATTGAATCCCCTGATTTCAGAGGAGGGCACTGAGATTCAAAGAAGAAAAGCAACTTGCCCAAAGCCACCCAGTAAGAAGGGACAAGGGCAGAGTTCCATGCCAGGGGTGGGAGGTAGAGCTGAGAATGTAGGCCCAGATCTGGAGAAACCCCACTGGACTAGAGGTTGAAGGGCAAAGGGACACCATTTGAGACCCCCAGGGAGGAAAAGGGGGCAGGCTCTAAGCTGGCAACCAATGAGATTGCTGGCCTGTGTCCGCCCATTCCAAACATGCGGGTGAGTGCCAGTACCGTGTGCACCCCAGCCAGCCCCTGCCAGGGAAAGAGCCCACGGACTGGGGCTGCGCTGAGTGCAGCAGAGGGATAGCTGGATCTCACTCCCCTTGCTCTCTGCCAGGCCGCCCAGCCCAGCGCCCGGAGCCCAGTCCTCCACAGCCAGAGCCCCAGGCCCCCGAAGGGTCCCAGGCTGGAGCAGAGGGCCCCCCAAGCCCTGAGGCATCTCGGAGCCCAGCTCGGGGGGCCTACCTGCAGAGCCTGGAGCCCAGCAGCCGACGATGGGTGCTGGGTGGGGCCAAGCCACCAGAAGAGGCTGCTTTGGGGCCCAGGGCACCTGGTAGCGGGGAGCCCGCAGGTGAGATCTGGTACAACCCTATCCCTGAGGAAGACTCCAGACCCCTGGCACCTGAGCCCCCAGGACCACAACCAGGCTCAGCTGAGCCAGAGGGCCCAACCTTACAAGGTGAGCACAAGCCTCATTCCTCCAGCCCCCCAAGATGACTACAAGCCTCACCCCCATCCTAAGCCCAGGCCCAGGCTTCTAAACTCTGAGATCTGCTATTTCCCCAGGCACAGCCCCTGCCAGCCCCCCAACCAAAGCCTCCCGCACAAAGTCCCCTGGCCCAGCTCGACGACTCTCCATGAAGATGAGGAAGCTGCCGGACCTGCGGCGCCGACTGAGCCTGCGGGGCACCCGGGCTGGCCGAGAGCGTGAGAGGGCCGCCCCCGAGGGCTCCGTCATCAGCCGTTACCACCTGGACAGCAGTGTGGGGACCCCGGGACGGGCGGCAGGGGCTGGGGCCACAAGGGGCCCCCGGGCCGGTTACCTCAGTGATGGTGACTCACCGGAGCGCCCTGCAGGGCCCCCATCACCCACTGCCTTCCGGCCCTATGAGGTGGGCCCATCAGCCCAAGCACCCCCCGCCGCACTCTGGGGCCGCCTCAGTCTGCACTTGTATGGGCTGGGAGGGCTGAGGCCCGCACCTGGGGCCACCCCAAGAGACCTCTGCTGCCTACTGCAGGTGGATGGGGTGGCCCGGGCCCGAACAGGGCCACTGAGGGGGGGGCCAGACTTCCTGCGGCTGGACCACACCTTCCACCTGGAACTCGAGGCTGCCCGGCTACTGCGGGCCCTAGTGCTGGCGTGGGACCCTGGTGTCCGGCGGCACCGACCCTGCGCCCAGGGAACTGTGCTGCTACCCACAGTCTTCCGAGGTAGGATACCTGGCTGCAAGGGAGGAGTGGTTGGCATAAGATTCAGCTCCGCCTTCCCCCCCCCCAGAATGTCCAGGGTGGGGGTGTGGCTCAGAGCAGGGGATCAGGGCATAGGAGCCTATGGGGCCAGACCCCACAGATCCCCTTGTGTCTTCAGGGTGCCAGGCCCAGCAACTGGCCGTGCGCCTAGAGCCCCAGGGGCTGTTGTATGCCAAGCTGACCCTGTCAGAGCAGCAGGAAGCACCAGGTACAGCTGAGCCCCGAGTCTTTGGGCTGCCCCTGCCGCTGCTGGTGGAGCGGGAAAACCCCCCGGGCCAGGTGCCCCTCATCATCCAGAAGTGTGTTGGGCAGATCGAGCGCCGAGGGCTGCGGGTGAGCCCCCTGCCCCATCCCAGCTGGCCCTCAGACCGACACCCTAGGACACACAGGACACAGAGGAGAGGCCTTCCCCTTGCATATACCCTGCCTGGGACACTCCTAGCTCCAATCCCAGTTGAGACAAGGGCAGGAAGCTCCCATAGACCATAGCACCCAGCCCAGAACCCATGGGTCATCCATCCATTTAGTAATACATGGTCCCAGACCTTCTGGATCTCAGAGTCTGGTGGAAGAAAAGACATGAATCCAGTAACTCACAAGTGTAAAACTGTGGCTGGGACAACAGTGAAGCTGGGAGAGCTTGAAGCAGGATGTGACGCTGGTTGGAGTAGTCAGGAAAGACTTCCCAGAGGAGGTGACTAGTGAGCTGAGAAGGAGGGTGGTGCTGGGACAAATGATCCAAGCAGAGGGTTTACAGTGCCAGGTTGTTCAAGCAGTCAGGTGGGGACCCCATGACAGGTGTCAGAAGAGCAAGAAGGCAGCTGGTGAAGCCACAGCCAGTCCCCCCAACGCCTCAGCCCACTGCCACCCTCATCCAGACCTCCAGTCCCCACCCCACCTGGCCCTGATCAGTGTGTAGCACTGGCAAGATTATCTCTGCATGTCCCCACTCCCAGGTGGTGGGGCTGTATCGTCTGTGTGGCTCGGCAGCTGTGAAGAAAGAGCTTCGGGATGCCTTTGAGCGGGACAGTGCAGCTGTCTGCCTCTCTGAGGACCTGTATCCTGATATCAATGTCATCACTGGTCAGCAGGCCCCTTCTGTCCCCTGCCTGCTCCCTATTCAAACTTCACCTCGAGGGAGTCCCTGTGGTCCCTCTGGGACCTCACACTTTCTGTCCGGCTTTGTTTTCACTTTCCTATGCCTGTCCTCCTCTTCCCCCTCCCAGCCCCAGCTGACCCCTCCAGCCTCAGAAGCCAGGGGTGCCCTGACCAGCATGGGCCCTGTGTCCACAGGCATCCTCAAGGATTATCTTCGGGAGTTGCCCACCCCGCTCATCACCCAGCCCCTCTACCAGGTGGTGCTGGAAGCCATGGCCCAAGGACCCCCAAGCAGGGCACCCTCCAGCACTGAGGGCACCCGTGGGCTCCTCAACTGCCTGCCAGATGTGGAGAGGGTGAGTGGGCCTGGTGGGAGTGGGCGGGACTGAATGGCCTGACACCAGCAGAGTGTTTAACCCCCACCTGAGCCCATGCTGTGCACCGTGACAACCCTAGAAAGTAGGTGCTATTAGTATCCCCACTTCATAGCTATGGAAACCTAAGCCCAGAGCAGTTGAGTGAGTTGCCCAAGGTTGCACGGCTAGCATATCACAAAAATGCAGGTTCTGAATACAGGTCTGTCAACCTACGACCAGGTAGGTTCCTGGCTGTGGGTTCCTGGAGAAGTCCTGACCCTCTGTGCCTCAATACTCTCATGGGGTATAAATCCTAAAATAGGATTCATGCTAGCCCTGCCTAACATACAGAGCAGTGGGTTCAGATTCAAGCTCTGCCATTCCAAATCTAAGTTGCTTTTGTCTTCAGTCTCCTCTCCAGCAAAATAGGATCATAATACTAATATCAAACCAGCTATGAGATCTTGAGTTTCCCCATCCTGGGCCGCCTTAGTCTCCCCTCAGGTTTGACAGGGAACCAGCTTTGCCCGCCTCGTGATTCCCAACCGTCTTCTCTCAGGCCACGCTGACGCTTCTCCTGGACCACCTGCGCCTCGTCTCCTCCTTCCACGCCCACAACCGCATGACCCCGCAGAACCTGGCCGTGTGCTTCGGTCCCGTGCTGCTGCCGGCGCGCCAGGCCCCTGCCAGGCCCCGCATCCGCAGCTCTGGCCCCGGCGTCACCAACGCAGTGGACTTCAAGCGCCACATCGAGGTGCTGCACTACCTGCTGCAGGCCTGGCCAGGTGAGCCCTCTCGACCAATCCAGGCCAAGCCGCCTCAACGATGCTTTCTCGGGACACCAATCAGAGTCTCGGATTTCAGGCGTGCCACGCCCCCCCCTCCCCGCGAGAGACCCCTTGCGTAAACCGGTACCTGGTAGCCTCCGCAATTCTTTCAGATTGAGCCAATTCCATACTTGACGCGGTCAGAGGCCCGGTCCCCGTTGGGCCAATCAGGGGCCTGGCTAGCCAGGCAGCCAATCACGAGCCTCGCTCTTCCCCCCCCTCCCGCCCCCGCCACCAGATCCCCGCAGGGCCCCGGAGCCTCCAGACCTCGCCCCGTACCTGCGGCCCAAACGGCAGCCACCGCTGCACTTGCCGCTCACCGGCCCCGAAGTGGTGGCTCGGCCGCGCGGCCGGGGCGGCCCCGAGAGCCCTCCGAGTAACCGCTACGCGGGCGACTGGAGCGTCTGCGGACGGGACTTCCTGCCATGCGGGCGGGACTTTCTGTCCGGGCCAGACTACGACCACGTGACGGGCAGCTACAGCGAGGACGAGGACGAGGAGGCGGGCGAGCCGGCGGGCGCTGCGGACTTCGAAGACGACTTCGAGGCGCCCTTCAACCCGCACCTGAACCTGAAAGACTTCGACGCCCTCATCCTGGACCTGGAGCGGGAGCTCTCCAAGCAGATCAACGTGTGCCTCTGAGCCGGGCAGGGCCCGGGCTGCCGTCCCGTTGCTGGGGACTTGCCTAGTGACCTCCCAGCCCGTTGCTGATAATCATTCCTCCTTTCTAGTGCTCATTGGTGGGGCATTGGTTGCAAAGGCTGGGGACTTTCAGGACCAGCTGTTGGGGACATCTTTTCTGAGTACCAAGGGCTTCTCCCCTTGCTGCCAAAAGGCACTTCTCCCGTGTGCTGGGCTGGCCTCTCTTGCCTCCTCCCCCTTGGCCAGGGAAACACCAGTTACTGTGAGCATCACCCTGGGATAGTGAGACACCACCCCCTTTCCTTCTCACGCCGCCCCCTCCCGTCAGTCCTCTTGCTGCTGCCAACCAAATCAGTATTAGCTTTAAGCACCACACTCTGCTTCTCCCTGCCCTGGAGGGTCCAAGAACTATCATGAGGTGCTATTTGGGGCAGGGTGGGGAAGAACCCCTATCCGGGGCTCTGGCTGGATAAGGGCAGCCTAGGACCTTTAGAAAAATATCTGATTTCCCCACCCTCTCCTCCAGGGAAAACCCCATGATAGCCTCAAGCCAGGAAATGGAGAGAGCAGAGTCTGGCCCTTCCCCTCCCCAGTTTTTCCTCCACATCCCTGGAAAAACAGCACTTAAAGACCTCCCTTTGGGAGGAGCCCCACCTGAAATGTCAGGCTGGGGGCACTTTGGTACGGAACATATTTATTGCTTCCACGCGTGTGTGTCTGTATGTGAGGACTAGTGTGCCTGGACACGTCTGGAGCAGGCATATGGGGCTCTTTCAGGGACCTCTAAGGGGGAAAGAATTCACAGTGGCCAGGTACCCTGAAATCCCCAGTAATGGAGCCTCAGTGGGCCCGAGTTCCAGCAGGAGAGTAGGTCCCGTCCTGTCTCCCCCTTTTCCCTCACTTCCATCTTTGTGGACAATAAATCAATATGCACAAGTTCTGGAATGAGTGCTGGGCCCCCATGGACCAGAAGTGGTTTATTCAGTGTGCACGAGAGGAAGAAATAAAGAGAAGTTGTGCCCACAGAGAAAAAGGTCCAGTTCTCCAGGGCTGCCAGGGAACCTCTCTGATCTCTAACCCGTCCCCAACCCCCAACCCCACCCTGTCTTAAGGGAGGGTTGTAGAGTCACTAGACCTCAGGGGCCAGGCCCAAGGCAGGCAGGGATGAGACTCTAAACCAGCCAGGCACAATCCAGAGGTGGGAAGGCCAAGGGTACTGACCCATGAAGTCCTACACAGCAATGGAGCCATCTCGGAAGTCCGTCCTCCCAATGAGGATGTTGACCACAATCGGGTGGCCATCTCGGCACTGCTGTTGAGCATCATGAAGCACCTCGACCACCTGATCTTCTTTCTCCCGTGAAAGCAGCAAGCCCTGGGCCCCAAGTCCTATGGCTGCCTTGTGATAATCTAAAAGAAGTAGTCAAGTCAGATGGTAGTAGGGACCCAGGCCACCATGCAGTCAGCCCAGGAGAGGAACACATGAAACAGCTTACCCCTCTCTCCACCCTTACCCCAGCCTCTCACCAGTGTAAGCCAGGCCACAGGCCACATTGCTGCCCAAAGAGGGCACCTGCTCCCGAGAAATCTGGGTCCAGCCAGCATCATTCCCTATCAAAGCAATCACTGGGATCTGCAGAGAAAGGATGAGTCCAGGCTACAGCCTTCAGTTTTAAGGCTTGGCCAGCCAGAGGACAAAGACAGGGACAGGACCTTAGCCAGGCAGAAGCAGTTCCCTCCCTAGCCCTACCAACCACTCCCAGAACCCCAAGCTCTGAGCTCCCCTCGATGCAGCTTTGTCACCTTGTGCCTGACGAAGGTGTCAAATTCAATGAGGCTATAGCCAAAAGCTCCGTCTCCAAACAGGCACCACACCTGAGCAGGGAACAAGACTGGCTGAGTGGCTCACTGTCCAGAAACAGCTCACCGCCCCCAGCCTCCAGCACCCTCACTCACCTCAGCATCAGGCCGGCACAATTTGGCCCCAAGTGCAAATCCTGCACCAACGCCCAGAGTCCCAAAGGCCCCTAGGAAAACCAAGAGCAGGTGGGTGGAAAGGGGCCTGGACAATACAAGTTGTCCCAAGCAGAGGCCCCTCCTTACCAGGATCAAGCCAGCACAGGGGCCCACGGGGCTGCACCAGGTGGGCAGCAGTGCCCACGAAATCCCCACCGTCGACCACCAGAATCGAGTTGTCAGGCAGAGTTTCCTCCACCAGCTGCAGTACCCGCACTGGATTCAGGTGCTGGGCTACAGGCATCAACCCCTTCTCCCTGCCACAAAGCAGCACAGGTCAGTGGGGCCAGCAACAGAGCCTTGCAGGAACCCACAGTCACACCCCTGGCCCCTGCGTCCGCTCTACCCGATTCCCACCGAAAGGTCTGCTCCTTCTGCCGGTCAGCTTGATGGAGCTCCTCTATCCAGTCTGATGCCCACGTCTGTCCCTTAAGGCCCTCCACCAGCTTCACAACAAAGGAGCCCACGTCTCCTAAGGAAGGAAGTGGATACAGCTGCAGGGAAGTGGCCTCCTGCCCGTCCAGCATCAGAGACCCAGCAGCAGCAGGAATCCGATGGCAATATTCCAGAAGACAAGGAGGCAGACCAGGGATAATCCTAGGGCAAAACAGGTAAACACCCCAGAATCTGCCAGAACCTAGGGCAGCCAAGGTGAGGCAGAGAGCAAGGCCAGACAAATGAAGGTTTAAGGAGCATAGAGGGGTTTAGAAACCTGAACAGCCTTGTTGCCTGCCTCCTCCTCACACCTCAGATCAGGCAGTGCAGTCAGTTCTGCCTCTAAAACACATCCCTCCAAGCACCTCCATCATCCAAGCACGTCTCTCCGACACAGACATGCAGAGTGCTTATGAAGTGATCGAGAAATGGACCACTGATGTACTTTTCATCTCGGTCTTGGAAATGATCCCATGGAGGCTCAGAGAAGCGAAGCTTGTCGTCCCTGTCCCTATGCCCGCTCCAGGCCTCACCCTTTCCATCCTGGCCCAGTTGAATGGGCCCCTGGCCTCCACCTGCCCACTAGCTCCTAAAGCAGACCTTCCCAAATATGAATGCAGCAATGCCACTTCTCTGCTTGACCCAAGAGTCCCGTGTAATACCATCAATGTGCCTGAAACAATGGGCAAAGCGGAGCACATAAAGGCTGTGGGAACAGACTGAACAGGGATGGTATGACAGGCCAACAGAGGCCTCAGGGCCCCAGGAGGGTACCTCTGTCCTCCAGGCAGCTGGTGGCATGGGAGGGTTTGCAACCAGGGGCACAATC
>PITA01008743.1:58409-82392 GCA_004023965.1 Spilogale gracilis
GGGGGGGGGGGGGGGGCGTTCCAGGAGCTCACCTTTCACGGCTTCCTGGGGCTTCCAGAACATGTCTGAATTAAGCAACATCTCTTTCTGGTTACGGTTGACAATGATGATCTTGCTGCTGCGACTAAGGACACGGCCATAAGACAGGCGGAAGTCACACACAGCTCCTGGAGTGGGGAACAGGGTCTCAGTGGCTGAAAAGCCAGTGTCCTACCACCCTACTTAATCCACCATAGCAGACTAAATGCAAAAGGGTCCCCATTCTTCCTTTCTCCCTGTACCAGCAGCACCTGCAGTGGACTTCACAACTTCCCACCCCTTGAATCCAGGCTGCCCTCGGGGACGTGCTCTGGCCAATAGTGTGTGGCAGGTGAAGGCAGGCATTCCTGAGATCAAGCTTCAAGAACTGCGGCTTCAACTGTCTCTCTCTCAAAAAACCTTGCTCTCCCATCCCTGCATGTTTCTCATCCTCCACCAAGAGAGCAAGCCCAGGCTGCTCCCACAGCCTGCTGGATGATGAGAAAGCTGGAGGAAGAGGTAGGGAAGAGTGAGAGAATTCAATGATCCCCATGGAGGCCATGTCAGTCTAACCTATCATCAGCCAAGGCCAAGTATATGCACCAGCCCAGCCCGGATCAGCCCTGATGCCTTCTGGCCTCCCAACTACAGATTCGTCAAAACCAGAAAAACTACCACCTAACCTCTAGGTGGACCTTAAGTAATGGTAAGTTCATTTTAAGTCCCTGAGTTTAGGAATGGTTATTACACAACAGCAAACTGATACAACTATTACATGTTGGATGGCAATCTAGATACTTTACATGTACATGACATGTATGTGTCAAAATGTAACATGACACACAGGCCTGTACTATGGAAATCCCATGTAGAGCATACAAATGCAAATACTGGATAGGAAATATTGCAGGTATCCACTATCCATGCATTCTCCTTTGCACGAAACAGAGTCCTACAACACAACTGGAACCTTGCCAGTGTTTACCTAGACTTCGAGTATGCAGTTGCCCAAACCCCTGAAAGGAGAAGGGGTAGGGCCCAAAATAAGACAGAAGGTGATTACTTTTTTTTCTTCTTAAAGATTTTCTTTCTTTATATGACAGAAAGAAACAAAGCTAGAGAGGAAACACAAGCAGGGGAAGTGGGAGAGGGAGAAGCAGGCTTTCTGCGAAGCAGGGCTCAGTCCCGGGAGCTGGATCATGACATAAGCTGAAGGCAGATGCTTAACAACTGAGCCACCCAAGCAACCCGAGGGTAGGTGATTATGAGGGTAGGGTGCCAGTAAGTACCTGACTACAAGAAGGGGAGTGGGAGGCGTGGCATATGCCTGGAGGAAGGGGAAAGGAAGAGGGCAGAGAAGGCTGAGGCCCACCTGCCAGAAGGACAACATCTGCTTTCTTCAGGGCAGCACTCCGGTTTTGCCGGATGTGGAGGGGGTGGTTGCGGCCCAGCAGTCCTCGTGCCATCCCTCCCAGGAAGCAAGGGATGCCAAGGGTCTCCACAGCAGCCCTAGGGATCCAGACAGAACAGAGGTGAGTGTGGTGTCAAGAGCACGCCCCACCCCACAAGGCATCAGGGGACCGGGGACCAGGTATCTGATATTAAGGGCAGGGCTGAGCCTTCTTACCGAAGTTTGTCAGCGGGTATCGGGGGCAGCAAAGCCTGGCTCCCCAACACAATAAGGGGCCTTTTGGCTCGGCTCAAGATTTCCACACAGCGCTGAACCTGGGATAAGAGATAGGGCTCAAAGAGCCAACCGTGTGAGTCACCATCAGCCCCCAAGATCAAGGTCCCAATACTGACTCAAAGAGAGACCATACGGCCAGGCGGGGTCCTCAGCCAGGGAAGAGAAACAATTCACCTGCTGGGGGGATGCCTGGGGAATGTCCAGAGGCAGAGGACCCTCAGGCCGAGGCTCCCAGGCTCCTGCAAAGAGGTTGGCCAGGTGATTCTCTAAGTACCTGCAAAGGTGAGAAGAGGAGGCTGTTACCAGGATCAGTGACCAGGGCTCCAGGAGGTAGAGGCGGCCCAGGTCTAGGAGAGAAGCATAGGAGACAGGCATAGGAGAGGACCAGCAACACCCCGGGAGAGGCACACTCCAGTGGCCAAGTTTCTAGCAAGCCTGTTTCCCTCAGAAGCTTCTGGTGACTACCCAACCAGACACAGACCCCCGGAAACAAGTGATACAGGCATGGAGTACCACAATCAGGAACACAGACTACTGTGGGGGAGCCACATGCAGCTCCACCACTTCCTAACGGTGGGCCGGGCAAGTGACTTAATCTTTCTGAGGTTCCTCTTCTGTAAAACGTAAAACGGAATCCCCCTCCTAAGGTTCACTACCTATCCATCCAGGATATAAAGCACTTTGCGAAATAATCAGTGAGGCTACTAATATCCCCAGCACTCAAGTCGCTTTCTCTCGCTTCTGACACCTCCCTCTGTCTCCTTACTCATTGGGTCACAGGGCCCCGACCATCCATATGGGCCTGTGCAGGGCTGGAGACAGATACCACCTGCCCAGCTCTGACCTCCCTGAAGAACACCCAGCCCAACCAAAAATAAGACACATGGGCATTGACAGAAAGCAACCAGGGCCTAAAGCTTGTTTCTATTTTAAGAATGAACTGAGATTGTAGAGAATGAGAAGAGGCCAATGAGAAGGAACCAATGAAAGGCAAAGCAAAAGCCAAAGGCCAAGTAGGGCAGCACAAGAGAGAAGAGGAGAATGGAGAGATGCCTGGGTGGCTCAACAGGTTAAGTGTCTGCCTTCAGCTCAGGTCATAATCCCAGCATCCTGGGATTGAGTCCCACATCGGGCTGCCTGCTCAGTGGGGAGCCTGCTTCTCATTCTCCCTCTGCTGCTCACCCTGGTTGTGCTGTCAAATAAATAAATAAAATCTTTAAAAAGAAATTTTAAAAAATTAAAAGAAGAAAAAGAAGTGCATGCATGACAGGAGAGAGCAGAGGGGGTTGGAGAGAAGGGAGGGGTCCAGGGGGAGAGGAGAAGTCAGGAAATAAAGAGGCTGCTGTCACAGCCACAGAAAAAAACTGCTTAAAACTTGAGCCTACCAGACAGGGTCACCAGCCACTTCCTATGTGTTCAGGACCCCTGAATCTCCCTCTGTATTTGTGGTTCCCTAACCATGTTGGAGAAAGGATAGGAGATACCTTGTCTCACATCTGATAAGGACACACTGGACTCCAACCAGATCCTTATTTAAGCCAGTTAATTATTCACTTCTGCATTTTATACTCTCAAAATGACCTCATTTTATTCTTCACAGAATCTTAATCTAGACAGAAACACAGGCAATGCTCTCCATTTCACAGATAAGGAAGGTGAAGTCGTGAAAGGTTAAATGATTATGCTGTCCACCTTAAACTTTGCCCTATGTTAACTGTATCTCAATTAAACTGGTGGGAAAAAAAGAAAAGCTTATCTATTTGCTCAAGGTGAACACAGCTAGTGAGTGGCGGTCCTGGGATTTGGACCCGTCTCTCTGGAATTCCAGTTCATTGACTACAGACAGCACATAGCTCTGTGGACAAAGCCCTGAGGGCTCCTCCAGGCTGAATCCTCTTGTGCCATTAGCAAGCTGGATGACTTCATGCCAGTCATTTGGCCCTCTTGGGTCCTAGTTCCCCAATCTATGAAACATGAATAATAATACCTTGCCATCTTGACTCAGGGTTGTTACAAAAGACATAAATAAAACCGCTACTCCCTGAGCTGGCCCTCAAGGTGCTGTCTCTCAAGGGGGCAGTGGCCTGTCTGGTGCGCGCCCATCCTGGTACCCGCTAAGTGTGCAGCACTAAGTATGTGGTGGGAGGGGAATGGAAGGAGTAAGGATAAACATGGGCAAAGAGGATGGACAGAGGAGGAGAATCGACTCTCCTTCCTGTGCGGTTTCAGCTAGGCCCATCTCAGTGGTGGCCAAAAACAGATCCCTTTCCCATACCTCTCCCTGGGCTATGGCCCTACCTGGAACCCCTTTCTATTCTCTCAAGTGAAAGAAGCCCCCCTCAAGCTTGTAGCTCTTCTAGAAAAACCTTCAAGCGTGTCCTTTATCCTGGCCAGATGGAGGTCCAAGCACTCACATGTGATCCCTCCATCCGTGTCTCTGCATCCCACAGCCACCACCCGGATCCAGGCCACCATTGCCTCTAATCCACAGAGGCTCACCACAACTCCTCCCTGGCTTCCCAGCTTCCACCCAACCCCACAGTTCATTCTCACACAGCAGTCAGAAGGAACATAATAAAAACCTGAATCAGGGTATCCCATGCCTCTGCTAAAGGCCCTGTAATGCTTCTCAATGGAATTCAAATTAAAAAAAAAAAAAAAAAAAATCCAGGTCCTCCCAATGGCCCCACTGGCTGCTCTGAGCTCAGCCCCTGCCCCTTTGTTCACCTGCTGCTGCAGCCACATAGGCTACCTTGCCTTCCCAATCCACCAAGTTTGCTCCTGCTGCAGGATCTTTACATTTATAGTTCTTCTACCTAAAATGCTCTTCCCCTAGCTGCCTTCCCCCCACTCAATTGATATGCAAGCCGAGGAACAAGTCAAAGGAGGGACAGATGCTGGCAGGAAGTTACAAAAGAGGGCAAGGGACTGGAGAGGGCATGGTGGGAGTGAGGCTACTCACCAGGAGACCACTCGACCCATGAGGCCCTTGGGCGGCTTGGCTGGCACCATCTCCTTCTGGACCATGAAGTAGGGGTACAGCACATCGATGGGCAGCTCTACAAACACTGGGCCTACAGAGAGGCAGGGAGAATACTGAGCCTGCCATGCCTCCCTAGACCCAGGCCTTAAGGCCTGACCACTGCCCAGCACCCCTCACCTACCTGGGGTGCCCGACTGGGCAGCAGCCATCGCAGCCCTCAGGGTGGGCACAATGTCTCGCACCCTCTGCACAGAAGCACAAAACTTGCATAGTGGCCTAAACAGGGACATCTGATCAATGGCCTGGAGTGCACCCCGGTTCTGGTGGAAATAGAGGTGCCCAGAGAGTCAACACATGAGCCCACTGAGGCTCCCTGGGGCCCCCAGCACCCACCAAGGACAAGGTACCTGCAGGAGTGTGCTGGCAGCTCCACCCAGAAGCAGGACTGGGGACTGAGCTATCTGGGCATTCTTCACTGCAGTCACCGTGTTGGTGAGGCCAGGGCCTGCTGTCACTGCAGCCACACCGACAGTCCCTGAAACGCAGAATCGATCACAGCTGTACCCACTGGACTGGCCACCTCTAAAAAAGACTCTGGACCTCAAGACCTCCCATCCCATTCTCCCCATCCCTCAGCCCTCTCTGCTCTGCCCTCACCAGTCAGGCGGGCCACAGCATCGGCGGCAAAGACGGCTGTGACTTCGTGGCGTGTGTCCACCACACGGATGCCCAGCTTCTCGCAGGCCACCAGCAGCGGGGAAATGTGCCCACCAACCAGTGTGAACAGGAATCGCACGCCATGAGCCCTCAGCACAGCTGCCACGTTCTCCCCGCCATGCTGAATGTTTGCCTTGTCCACCTGGGCCCACGGAGGGGGAGGCGCGAGATTATCAAGAACCAGGCCAAGGGCATCAGGGCACGTAGGGAGAGGGCAATCTCACTCCCCCAGGAAGGTGGACAGGACAGAGTTTGGGAAACTTTGATGTTGGTTAGGCACCTATCATACTATATGCCAGGCCCAGAGCAGGACATGTCATCCTATCAGACCCTCTGGTGATTATATTCTTTTGCAGCTAGGGAGACCAAGACTTGCGCTAGCAATAGTCAAAGTCCCACAGAACCCACGCTCTTAAGCGCCCTCCTTCTGTTTCACTGCCTGTCTTGAAGGCAGTGGGGCAATTAGGGTGAAAGAAGGAAAATGGAACCCAAGAAAACAAAGTAGTTTGGCCCGGGGCTATCACTGAGATTTCAGAACTGCCTGCCCTCCAGGGCCTGCTAAACTTCCTCCCACTCACATGGTAAGCCCAGCGGGCATGCCCAGCTGACCTGCTGCCAGCCACCAAGCACCTAGCATAGGAGCGGTCTGATGGCACAGATACACCTGAGGCTTCCCAAACTCAGCTTCCTCACAGCCCCGCACAACAGAAGCCTGTGCCTTAAACCTCCACAAATCATGACGACTAGCATCCTTGCTTCTGTTGCTCCTGGTGAAGAAAGGAAGGACTGGGGAAGGAGTCCTGGAAAGGGACAGATTCCTGATGGAGGAACCAAGAGTGAGGTCTGTGGGATCAATTCTTCCCAAAAAGATCCCCTATGCCAAGTTACCCCACAAGTTGTCTTGAGCCTGTTTCCTCTTGTGGCAAATGAGGGCAGAAAGAAAAGCAACCATTCAGGAATGTGCTGAGAGGTACATGACAGCTGTCACAGCCCCCCTCCTCGGGCGCCTGCCTTTGGCCCACTCTGACCACACCGGATTTAGGGAGCAGTGCTCTGGGAAAAGAGCTCGTGGCCGCTGGGGAAGGAGTGGGCCAGGCGCTGAGTCAATGGGCAAATACTCCAGATTTTTCTCTTCCTAGAGGCAAAGTCCAAGGCCATGTTGCAACCTGGCAATGAGGAGGTGGACAGAATTTCCCTGGAGAGCCCTCTACATTAGTTGGGCCTCACTTTCTCCGCCTACAAAATACGTGCGCTAGAGGGAGCGCCAAGGCGCTTGTTCCTTCTTTGGCTGCCCCCAGCCCGCCGCTGACCGGTGCCCCCGCACCTTGTGCATCAACTGGTAGAAGAGCCCCAGGCGGTGCGCGGCCCCCAGCAGAGCGGCCACAAGCGTCCCGCAGGCCAAGAACAGGAATGAGGGGAAGAAGTTCTCAGCAGGGGCGGCGGCCGCGAGGGTCTCCATGACGCGCCACCTGAAACAGAAAAGCAGGGCCAGCAGCTAGACTCACAGATCTTTCACGGAAGAAGATACGCCCCCTCCCACACGGACGCCGAGCCACGCCTCTTCCCCCCCCAGTTTCGACGCGGCCACGCCCGTTACGCCGCTCGTCTCGGGTCGAGGCCACGCCTCTCTGGGGCAAGCCACGCCCCCTGCGACGCCAGCCACCCCCTTTACGTCACCGCCACCACTGAAACTAGACCATCACTGGTCAACGCTGCCAGAACGGCCTTAAGGAAGTTTTTAACACTCACCTGCTTCTCAACGAATTGGCGGGGATCCCCGCCTCTCTTTTACACCTGGATCCGAATCTCATCCCTAAAGGTGAGCCCGCCCACCCCGCGTCTACGTCACCTGGGACGAGGCCACACCCCCCAAGCTACTGTGTGAGCCCCTCTTCTAAAGCCAGACCTCGGCCCACCGCGAACTCCGGGACTCAGCCCTACACCCAGGCCGGGAGTCGAGGTCAGAGCGCATCAGAAGGCTTCTCCCACCCCGGGGGCACTTTGGCCTTCACCTACGGGAAATGGCGCTGACTCCAGAGGAATTCGGCACCCTTCGTGTCACGTGATCCAGGCGCGCGGCCGGGGGAGGCTGGGCCCTGAGTTGAGGCCGTGCCCCTTTCTCTCCCTGGGCTTGGAGGCGCCGCGTAGTCCGGCCCCACGCGCGTGCGCGGAGCCGCAAGCACGCTCTAGGACACTAGCACCTCCAGTAAGGACCCGGTCCCTGCTGGCGACGCGCGCACAGGCCACGCCTTCCCCCACCTCTTATTGGCTCGCACTTCAGACCTAACGCTTTCCTTTAAAGAGGCCACGCCCCTTGGCATCTTGTCTAACCGGAGCCCGCTGGAGTCGACTTTCTGCGGCGTTGGCCCCACGTTTCAGCCTGTAGTCTTCGGGCTTTCCGAGCCCCCCCCCCGCTTTCTCACCATCGTGCCGAATGCCCCTTCAGATTAGCCGGACTTGGACGTCACAGGCCGCTCCCCAGAATCCACCACCCGGGACCACGTCCCAAGGGAGCCCCGCTCCTCTCTCCCGCACGGGCCCCGCCTCCCATCTCACGTAACCCTCAAAGAGGCCCGCACCCTCGCTCGTAGCCCCGCCTCTGCTGCTGGCCCCGCCTTCTTTCCCGACCCTTGGGGTTTCCCAGTTCAGAGTGTGGGAGAGTAGACGACCCGAAGCCTGAGGGTCCTGCTTCCAGCCATTTGGCCTCTGGAAAATGACCTCCCCATCAGCAAAAGGGAAATAAGTCTAGTACTAAGTACCCTACTACCTCCCAAAACGAATCGTCCAGTTTTAATAGAGCCTCCCATCCCTTTTCAACTTCTGGAATTTCGCTCTGAGAATTCCACCCCATTGTTAATTTTATCTTCTGTTGAATCATTCCTATTTTTCATTTCACCCATTTAAAAAAGAAAACTCCGTTTGCCCCACATTTTCCACCTATCACTGTCCCATAGCACCTCTTTTTAGCAAAATTCCTCCTATGACTTATCTATACTTGCTGTCCCATGAGCCCTCCTATTCCTTCTTGAACCCACTCCAAACAGTCTCTCCCTGCCACTCTATAAGATGTTAGGAGTATTCCAACGGTCTCCAAACTCGTCCCTCTCCCTTCTATCTCTCATCTACCAGCTCAACCCCACTTTCCCTGTCTATAATTTTTTTATTTTTTATTACATTATTTTATTTTTTCAGTGTTCCAAGATTCATTGTTTATACCCAGACCCAGTGCTCCATGCAATACCTGCCCTCAATGAGCGCCACCACACTCACCCATTCCCCGACCCCCACCCCTTCCCCTTCAAGACCCTCGTTTGTTTCTGAGTCCGAAGTCTCATGTTTCATCTCCCTCCCAGATTTCCCATTTCCCATTTCCTTTCCTTCTCCTACTGTCCTCCATGTTACTCCTTATGCTCCACAAGTAAGTGAAACCATATGATACTTGACTTTCTCTGCTTGGCTTATTTAACTCAGCATAATAGTCCATGTTGCTACAAAAGTTAGTATTCATCTTTTCTGATGGAGGTGTAATATTCCACTGTATATATGGACCATGACTTCTTTAATCATTCAGCTATTGAAGGGCATCTTGGCTTTTTCCAGTTTGGCAATTGTGGCCATTGCTGCTATGAACATTGGGGTACATATGGCCCTTCCTTTCACTACCTCTGTATCTTTGGAGTAAATACCCAGTAGTGCAATTGCAAGGTCATATTTTTAATTTTCTTTAAAGATTATATTTATTTATTTAACAGAGAGAAATCACAAGTAGGCAGCGAGGCAGGCAGAGAGAGAAAGGAGGAAGCAGGTTCCCTGCCAAGAAGAGAGCCTCATGCGGGCCTCGATCCCAGGACCCCGAGATCATGACCTGAGCCGAAGGCAGAGGCTTTAACCCACTGAGCCACCCAGGCACCCATATTTTTAATTTTTAAGGAATCTCCACACTATTTTCCAAAGCGGCTGCACCAAACTTGCATTCCCACCAACAGTATAAGAGGGTTCCCCTTTCTCCACAGCCTCTCCAACACTTGTTTCCTGTCCTGTTAATTTTGGCTATTTTGACTGGTGTAAGGTGGGATCTCAATGGGGTTTTGATTTGAATTTCCCTGATAGCTAGTGATAGCGAACATTTTTTCATGTGTCTGTTAGCCATTTGTATGTCTTCTATGGAGAAATGCCTCTTCATGTCTCCTGTCCATTTTTTGATGTGTTCATCTTTATTTTGGTTGTTGAGTTTGAGGAGTTCTTTGTAGATCTTGGATATCAGCCCTTTGTCTGTAGTGTCATTTGCAAATATCTTCTCCCATTCTGTGGGTTGCCTTTTTGTTTTGTTGACTGTTTCTTTGCTGTGCAGAAGCTTTTTATTTTGAGAAGTCCCAAAAGTTCATTTTCGTTTTTGTTTCCTTTTCTCTGCCTATAATTAACAGGATAAAATGCAGACTTCCTAGAAAGGCCTTCTAGGTCCAATTAAATTCTCAAGGCCAATAATGAAATAGTGATCATTACTTTTCATTAAGCACTTATTACATACAAGGCTCTGTTCCATACACTCTTCACATCAACTGAATTTAATCCTCACCAGAGCCCTGTAAGATAGTTTATATTATTAATATCCCCATTTACAGGGGGCGCCTGGGTGGCTCAGTCGTTAAGCATCTGCCTTTGGACTTGGGTCCTGGGATGGAGCCCTGCTTTAGGCTCCCTGCTTGGCGGGAAGTCTGCTTCTCCCTCTCCCACTCCCCCTTCCCTCTCTCGCTGTGTCTCTCTCTGTCAAATACATAAAATCTTTTTTAGAAATCCTCATTTATGGGGCGCCTGGGTGGCTCAGTTGGTTAAGTGACTGCTTTTGCCTCAGGTCATGATCCTGGACACCCGGGATCAAGCCCCACATCGGGCTTCCTGCTCGGCGGGAAGCCTGCGTCTCCCACTTTCAGTCCCTCTGCTTGTGTTCCCTCTCTCGCTGTGTTTCTCTGTCAAATAAATAAATAAAATCTTTTTTTAAAAAAAGTCCTAATTTACAGATGAGAAAACAGAAGCACAGAGAGGTTAAAGAACTTTCTCAAGATCACACAGCTTGTAAGTGACAGAGGCACAATGTGAACTCAAGCACTGCTGCTCCCAGACCGGGAGCACCTCAGGAACAGGTACTGTGCTTCAACCACATGGGTTCCCCATGCCTGTCACAAGGATGTAACATTTGGGACCCACCCAGACACCCTTGCACTTAACATTGAACTTTATTCTAAGTGAGTTGGAAAGGGGAGACAATTTTGAACAACCTAAGTCACACAAAACCTGCACACAATTATTCATAGGAGCTTGATTTATAATAGCCAAAAACTGTAAAAACCAAATGCCTCTTGTGAAAATCAGTAAAATGAAACCTCATTTAAAATGGAGTTGGAAAAAAAAAATGGAGTTGGGATGGGGCGCCTGGGTGGCTCAGTTGGTTAAGCAACTGCCTTCAGCTCAGGTCATGATCCCGGAGACCCGGAATTGAGCCCCACATCGGGCTCCCTGCTCACGGGGAAGCCTGCTTCTCCCTCTCTCACGCCCCCTGCTTGTGCTCCCTCTCTCACTGTGTATCTCTCTATCAAATAAATAAATAAAATCTTTAAAATGGAGTTGGGAAGCTAGAAGGAGAGCTCACACGCCCTACCACCCATCATCAACTATAGACCAAGCAGGAAGAGACTTACCTTGCAAGACTTGAACATAGATATTGCAGTACTACTCCAGCTGGAGAAAGAAAGGTTCTCCTCCTCCAGCAACAGCCTAGCTAATGAGGAACTGTAACAGCTCAGCCAATGAAAAGTCACTGTTCTTGCAACTCCGTTTACTCCAATGAGCTTTGGGTTTATACCAGCTCCTCCCAAACCTCCCTTTTCCCTTATAAACATGCCTTGCCTGTGTTCTCCAGATTTGCCTATAGTTTTGCTGTAGTTGGTGTATCCTGAATTGTAATCTTCTGCTATCCCTGAATAAGCCCATTTTTTGTTGATAAATAACTGATGGTTTTATCTTTAAAGTTAATGCCCTCAATAGGTGAATGGTTGCACAAGCTGTGGTCCATTCCTATCACAGAACACTACTCAGCAACAAAAGGACAAACTATTGAAACACACAACGAGGATGATTCTCAAAATAATTACGTTCGGAGAACAGATTGTGGTTGCTAGAAGCCAGTGTGGGAGGAAGGAATGGGAGGAAAACTGGTCAAATGGTACAAACATCCAGTTAAAAAATAAATAATTCCTGGGAATGTAACGTACAGCTTGGAAATCACAGTTAACAATACTGTATTATAGATTGGGAAGTAGCTAGGAGAGGAGGTCCTAAAAGTTCTCATCATAAGAAAAAAATTGTGACGATGTGAGGTGATGGATGTTGACTTATTGCAGGCACCATCTTGCAGTATATACATATATCAAACCGTTGGTTGCATACCTTAAAGTAAAATGTTATATGTCAATTATACTTCAATAAAACCAGGGCAGCAGGGAGGAGGCAAGAAAGGCCAGAACTATAAACATCAGTCATAATTTAAATTATGTTTCGTTCTAGCAAAGGTCTGTGGGATTATATGTTGCATATGTTGTTACTCCTAGGCAGACTCTTAAATTTCTACCTGCATGTTCTGGCCCTTTGCCTTTTGATGAAATCAATGACATTTATGGTGAAATAGTTGTAAAGAATGAAGCTGTTACAAATTATATATCAGATTAATATATCAGATATCAATATTTCTCATGTTAGTGTCATATAATCCTGACTATTTAAAATTATTTTACTCTCCAGAAACATTTAATATTCTGTGTGGAATGGATGCCATTTCTGTAATAGAGAAATAAGATATTATTTAAAAGGTTTACTTTATTTTAGTTTTGGAGGAGGGAAGGGAAAAGCAATTTAATCATTTCCAGTGATTTCTGTAAGTAAGGAAATTCCTAACTATTGTATGGTCACCTCATATTTAACATTGTATGAATATTAAAAGCAAACAGTTTATGGGGAAATACACAGTACAGTGGAAATAGGTTGTTATTCAACACATACAGTAGATTTAAAAGGTTTATTTTAAATATCACTTATTTGGGGCGCCTGGGTGGCTCAGCCGTTAAACATCTGCCTTTAGCTCAGGTCATGATCCTGGAGTCCCTGGATAGAGTCCATGGATCAAGTCCCGCATCAGGCTCCCTGCTCAGCGGGAAGAGTGCTTTTCCCTATCTCACTCCCCCGTGCTTGTGTTCCCTCTCACAGAGGGAAGCTGTGTTTCTCTCTGTCAAATAAAATATTTTTAAATAAATAAATAAATACCACTTATTTAATTTTAGAAAAGCTATTAACTCTGTGTTCTCAGATTATCATTACAAATCAAATTATCCTGAACGTTAAAGGGTGTGACAGAAATATATTATCACAAAGAAATTATATGTTTCAGACATTGAGAAAATTTAAATTTTAGCCTGGACAAATTATTTTTAATTGTTGAAAGATGTAAGCAAAAAGAAGAGCTTGCCTACTTTTAGAAGAAAAATAACTCAAATAGACCAAGTAAATATATTTTATAAGTTTAAAATTACCAATTTTTAGAGTATTTATTTATTTTTTAGAGTATTTAATTGACTAGTGTAATTAAAACAGACTGATAATTTGAGAAAAATTTTATTTTCACTTAGAGATGAGAATATTGGTGATAGTGCCAAACTGAATCAAGCCATAGCAAAACAAAAAGAAACAACAGACAGAGTGTGTTAAGACCTTAGAAACATCTCTTAATGTTAGGAAACAAACTAAGGATTGCTGGAGGGGAGGGGTATGGGTAGATGAGGTAATGGGGTAATGAACATTGGGGAGCTATGTGTTGTAACACTGGGTATTGTATAAGACTGATGAATCAGAGACCTGTACTCCTGAAACAAATAATGCATTATATGTTAATTTGAAAATATATATACTGGAAATACTTAAAATTATTTAAATATAAGTAAATAAATTATACATACGATTTCACACATGTGTGTATAGAGATAGATGTGCATACACAATATAAATAACTAATTTTTTAAAGATACACTAGGAGAGGGCACCTGAGTGGCTCAGTGGGTTAAAGCCCCTGCCTTCGGCTCAGGTCATGACCTCCGGGTTCTGGGATCGAGGCCGAATCAGGCTCTCTGCTTCGTGGGGAGCCTGCTTCCTCCTCTCTCTCTGCCTGCCTCTCTGCCTACTTGTGATCTCTCTCTGTCAAATAAATAAATAAAATCTAAAAAAAAAAAAAGTACACTAGGAGAATAAGTCATACTGAGAAAGACAAATACTATATGATTTCACTTATATGTGGAATCTAAAAAACAGACAAACAGAAAAGAATAAACAAACAAAAAGCAGAATGAGACCTATAAACAAACCAGTAGTTGGTAGAGAGAAGGGGCCAGGAGGATGGGCAAAATGGATGAAGGGGAGTGGGAGGTACAGGCTTCCAGTTATGGAATGAATAAACCACGAGCCTAAATGGTACAATATAGGAAATATAGTCAATGATATTGTAATATTGTTGTCTGATGAAGATGGTAGCTGTATGTGCAGTGAGAACAGCATAAGGTATAGAGATGTAGAATCACTATGCTGTATACCTGAAACTAAATGTAACATTGTGTGTCATACTTAAATTTTAAAAATGCAATAAATAGGGACACCTGGGTGGCTCAGTCGTTCAGCATCTGCTTTTGGCTCAGGTCATGTTCCCAGGGTCCTGGGCTCGAACCCCTCATTGGGCTCCCTGTTCAGTGGGAAGCCTGCTTCTCCCTCTCCCACTCCCCCTGCTTGTGTTCCCTCTCTTGCTGTCTCTCTCTGTCAAATAAATAAATAAAATGTTTTAAGGGGTAAAAAAAAGAGTAGATAATCATGAACACACAGTATCTAGAAATTTGTCCAAATTTTATTATTCTCTTGAGTCACCCATCAAACCACCTGAAATGGAAATCTGAGAATTTCTTTGCTCTACTCTCCCTTCCATTTCTCACCCCACATTTCTTTTGGATCATGTGTGATCTCTCGGTTCCACGGGGTCCTGGCTTCCAGTGAACTGGTGAAACTTGCGAAGAGTATACACCACATGGGACTGAATCCCAGCTTGGGTCTCAGTAGCTGTGTGATATGGGGCAAATTTTTTAAACTCAGTGTTTCTCACCAATTAAATGGAAATAACAATCTTGATTCGTGGGAGGATACAAGTAATATGTTGCTACTTGCCTGCCAAAAATTATTCTCACCTTCCTCCTTTAAAAATAGAACTCCCAGGGGTGCCAGGCAGGCTCAGTCAGTAAAGCATGCGACTCGTGGTCTTGGGGTTGTGAGTTTAAGCCCCATGTTTAGTGTAGAGCTTACTTAAAAAAAAAAAATTTTTTTAATTAAAAAATAGGACTCCCAAAATGTGGCCCAGCACATGTCAATCCACCTAAAAAGCATGTGTGCAGACACCCTTGCTGCCTCCCATTGGGTCATAGTTCTGGCCAATGGGACTTGAAGTAATGACTACCACAACCATATTGTGCCTGTAAGAGGAAAACGCATCTGTTTCTTTGAGCCTTTACACCTTTTCCTGTAGCCCGGGATGTAGATACAAGGGTGGGAGGTAAAGAACTTACTTTAGACCCAGGAACTGAAGACATGGTTTATAAAGAAAGCAGAACCTCTTGACCAGCCCGAAACCAATCACCACCTCTAGATTGCGACATCCAGTCTCAGCTACTGTGTTTTGGAGTCTCTTGTTATAGCAGCTCACACTGTACAATAACTAATATACAGAGTTAATGCCAGGGGCACCTGGATAGCGCAGTCAGTCAAGCATTCAACTCTTGCTTTCAGCTCAGGTCCTGATCTCAGGGTCATGAGATCGAGCCCCTCCATACTACATGCTCAGCAGGGAGTCTGCTTAAGGATTCTCCCTCGCTCTCCCTCTGCCCCTCCCCTCCAATTGTATGTGTGCTCGTGCTCTCTCTCTCAAACAAATAAATAAATCTATCTCAGATGGATGAACCTTGAAGACATGATGCTAAGTGCAATGAAGCCATCACAAAAAGACAAATACAGTGTGATTCCATTCACATGTGGTCCTTAGAGTCGTCAAATTCATAAAGACAGGAAGTAGAAGTGTGGTTGTCAGGGCTGGCATGGAGGGGGGAATGGAATTATTGTTTAATGAGGACAGAGTTTCAGTTTTACAAGATGAAACTTCTGGAGATGGATGGCAGGGACGGTTGTATAGCATTCTGAATGTATTTAATGCCACTAAACTATACAGGTAAAAAATGGTTAATAAGACAGTTGATCTTATGTTACGTGTATTTTACCACAATAAGAGAAATGGAAACAAGAGAGAACCGAGTGAGAAGAAGTCTTTGGCTGTGCTTTCTTGCACTGGCGCTGTCTGGAGACACAAAGATGGTGCACCTGCTAAAGGTTTAGAGAGATGGAGAGCTTGTAAATGACTGTTGAGGGGGTGCCTGGGTGGCTCAGTCGGTTAAGCATCTGCTTTCCGCCAGGTTCACAATCTCAGGGTTCTGGAATCGAGCCCCACATCGGGCTCCAGTCCCACATCGGGCTCCCCGCTCAGCCGGGAGGCTGCTTCTCCCTCTGCCTTTGCCTGCACCTCCTCCTGCTCATGCTCTGTCTCTCTTTGTCAAATAAATAAAATCTTTTTTTTAAGACTTTATTTATTTATTTGACAGAGAGAGAGATCACAAATAGGTGGGGGGGGGGGGGCAGGGAAGCAGGCTCTCTGCCAGCAGAGAGCCTGATGCAGGCCTCCATCCCAGGATCCTGAGATCATGACCTGAGCCAAAGGCAGAGGCTTGACCCACTGAGCCACCCAGGCATCCAATCTTTAAAAAAAAAAAAAACAACTGTGAACTAATTGGCTCACGAAACAATGCTGCAGAGTTGCACCATGAGGTCCCCAAAACCACAGCTGCAGGAAATGCACTGAAAAAGTTTCAGAAGCAGTGAAGAAGGACAGGGGACAGTGAGGAGCCTTAGGGAGGGCAGAGCCCAGGACCATGGAACACAACGGACAAAGAACTGGCTTACATCCAGGGGAGGAGCCTAACAAAAATTTTAAGTTGCTAAGTTCAGTGACTTCTGTGCACTTCCCAGCCTCCCCCTGACGTTTGCTGGTTTGTTGTTGTTGTTGTCCTTCACTGTGGTTTTAACATCTATTTCACGCAGATTGAAGTTTTCTGAAGTTTGTGGGTGGCCGGAACGGGAGAAGCCACTGCAAGCCTTGAAGAACAGAGCTCCTACTTCAAACACCACGTAGTGAACAGATGACTGTTAGACTACATCCCCGTGCAGGGGTGCTGGGTGCAAGAGAAGGAACGGTGTGTGCGTAGGATATGACACAAGAACAGCAGCACCTGTCTTTCTGGTTCTGTTTGCCTAGGGAGGGGCTTCCAGATCTGTCAGCACCAAGATATCTGCAAGATAAACAAACCCTTCTCTTGCCAGCATCGACTTCCTCTCGCGGAGTCCCCGCCTCAATGCCACTTTTCAATTTTAGTTATGGTAAAATAGACATAACATAAAATTGACCATCTTAGCATGTAACCCACTGACCCTTTTAAGTGTACAGCTCAGTAATGTTAAGTACATTCACAGGGCTGTGCAGCCATCCCCACCCTGCATCTCCAGAACTCTTCCTCTTGCAAAACCGAAACTCTGTCCCCATGAAACAACTCCCCATTCCTCCACATCCCTCAGCTCCTGGCGCCCACTGCTCTACTTTCTGTCTTTGTGAATTTGACCATAGGAACAGACTCTCATAATTTTTGTCCTTTTATGGGTCAGAATTTCCTTCTTTTTTTTTTTTAAGATTTTTATGTTTTAGTTGTTTGACAGAGAGATAGGGAGCACAGTAGGCAGAGCAGCAGGCCCTCTGCTGAGCAGGGAGCCCGGTGTGGGGCTCGAACCCAGGACCCTGAGGTCATGAACTGAGCCGAAGGCAGCCGCTTAACCGATTGAGCCATCTGGGCACCCCAAAATTTCCTTCTTTTTAAAGGCTGAATAATATTCTATCAGGTGGATAGACCACATTTGGTTTATCCATCAATGAACAATTACTTCTACCTTTTGGCTCTTATGGATAATGCTGCTGTGAACATGGGCTTGAAAACATCTTGAGACTCTGCTTTGAATTCTTTTAGATATTTACCCAGAAGTGGAATCACTGGGTAATTCTACATTTAAGTTCTTGAGGAGCCTCCATAGTGCTACCCACAGCAACCATCTTACACGCTCACCCACGGGACAAAAGGGTTCCAGTTCCCCCACATCCTCACCAACGCTTGTCACCTTCTGGGGGTGGGGTTAGTACTAACCATCCCAGCGGATGGATAGCACAACTTTTAATTCATCATTTTGTCCAGACTCAGTCTTTCTTGGATTTTGCCAATGCTTCCCTCAGAAAAGAGAGACGATGAAAGACCTATTCTGCCACAAACACACATAATGAATTTCCATTTTCCCAGGAAGGGGGACTAAGTCAGTGCAGTAACACTAAAGGAACACTACAGTCTATGACTCCCAGCATGATGTTCATGTACTATTAGTAACTTCAGCTTCTAGAACAATCTCCAGGCCTCCCAAATTGTACTAACAGGAAATGAGCTGAGAAAGCTTCCGGAATGGCCGTGGGAGACAGAAGAGAGTGAGGACTCATAAGACAAAACTAGATTTGAAAAGAAAATAGGCCATCTTTACTCTCTATAACTTTTTGAATCCTGCCCCTCAGTCCTTGCCCCTGGGTGTGCTGAGAGGTAAAACGTTGCTTCAAACACCTGTTCCAGTTTAAGGGGTGGGCTCTGGGCTGCAAATATCAGAAAACCAAATGCAAGTGAGTTTAAATGATAAGAACAGTTTATTCTTTATTCTAGTCAAGAAATGTCATTAAGGACACAGAGTTTTTTCATCTTTCCTGCCACTCTCAGGTGCTCTGTCACAATAGAGCTCCAGACATCACCGTCTCACACACACTCAGAGACAAGAAAAGAAAGTGTCCTTCTCATGACTTTTTTTTTTAAGATTTTATTTATTTGAGCACCTGGGTGGCTCAGTTGGTTGGGCAACTCTGCCTTCGGCTCAGGTCATGATCCCGGAGATCCGGGATCGAGTTCCACATCGGGCTCCCTGCTCAGCGGGAAGCCTGCTTCTCCCTCTCTCGGTCCCCCTGCTTGTGTTCCCTCTCTGGCTGTGTTTCTTTCTGTCAAATAAATAAAATCTTTTTTAAAAAAAGATTTTATTTATTTATTTGATACACAGAGAGAGATCACAGGTAGGCAGAGAGCAGGCAGAGACAGAGAAGGAAGCAGACTCCCTGCTGAGCAGAGAGCCCAATGTGGGCCTCGATCCCAGGACCCTGAGATCATGACCTAAACCGAAGGCAGAGGCTTAACCCTCTGAGCCACAACTTTTTTAGCTGCAAAGAGACTTCAGAATACCCCTGTGCTGAGTTCTCTCCCACTCTTATCGGCCAGAGCAGAGTCATGTGCCCATTTCTACATCACTCTCTAGCACAAGAATGGAATTATTATAATTGGCTTATAATAATCAAAATGTTCAACTCTGGAGCTAGCAGAGGTCCAGCTCCCCATATTTCCCTGAAACCAAATTAAAACAAGCTTTTGTTAGTAATAAGTAAGTTGAAAAATAGGGAATGCCTGGATGACTCAGTCCGTTGAACATCTGAGTCTTGGTTTCTCTTGGTTTCAGCTCATGTCATTGGTCTCAGGGTCAAGAGATCAAATCCTGTTGGGCTGTATGCTCAGTGGGGAGTCTGTTTGGGATTCTCTCCCTCTCCCTCTGACTCCCTACCCTCTCTCAAAAAAATTAATTAATTTTTTAAAGGGTGGAGGGAAAGAAAAATAGATGAGCCAACTGGCATGGCCAGCTCTTTCAAGAGCTCATTCCAAGGAGGAGAAAAGAAGGCCCTTACTTTTTCACCCCAACAAATACACTCTTATTAGTTATCTATTGCTCCATATTACCCCAAATTTAATGACTTAAACCCACACATATTTATTATCTCAACATTTGTTTAGATCAGGAATCTGATCAAGGCTTAGTGGGGACCTCTGTGACACAGCCCCTCACAGGCTGTGATCAGAATGTTGGCCAAGACTGAGGTCTCATCTGAAGACTCAACTGGGGAAGGATCCTTTTCCTAGTTCATTTATTTGTTTTCAGACTGGATTGTGTTCCTCAAGAACCATTGAACTACAATGAATCTTGGAACACTGAAAAAATAAAATAATGTAATAAAAAAAAGAATCATTGAACTCAGGGCCTCAAGGTCTCACTCTTGGCTGAGGGCTACTCTCAGTGGGCATCTCTAACTCTTGTGTGCAATTTGCTCCATCAAAACCAGTAAGAGAAAGAGTCCGGTAGCAAGACAGAAGTCAGAGTCCTTGTAACCTGACCATGGAAATGACATCCCCTCAATATTTTCATATTTGGTTGGTTAGAGCAAGTTACTCAAGGGGAGAGAATTACATTTCCTTCTTCTGATTTCAGGACTTCAGTGCTTGACCATTTGTTTCCCCAGATTCTACCCACACCCTCTCTTTCTCTCTTCTCCTGCTACTGCAAAAGCATTCTCCACCCTACCCCAACACCTTCCTGAAGTAGGCATCACCCTCTATTTTCTTCAGGACCACAATGGCAGACCAGAGGATTTCAATAAACACATCTGTTTGGCACTTTTTAACTCCTATCTCTGAAAGAGGTATACAATCATGTACAAGTTTAAATACACAGAATGAGTAGCAGAGTTAGAAAACAGAGAAGCAAGGAGAGGCATTTCCAAGGCAAGGCACAGGGGTCCACATGAGAAGTCAGGGTTGTCAGAGACAGTGGCTTGGTTTTCCCAGGGCAATCAGAGGTATGTATATAGGGAAAGATTTCTGAGTTGTTTTCTCCTTTTCTTAAGGGATTCCACTTGTAAGTATATCAACAGGATCTAAGAGGAAATGTGTGGTACACTCCTGGTAGGTAATACAGGGGCCATTTTTTAAAGGGGCTGTTCAGTCAGGGAAATTCAAATCAAAACCACGTTGAGATATGACCTTACACCAGTCAGAACAGCCAAAACTAACAGGCCAGGAAGCAACAAGTGTTGGAGAGGCTGTGGAGAAAGGGGAACTCTCTTACACTCTTGGTGGGAATGCAAGTTGGTGCTTGCCACTTTGGAAAACAGTGTGGAGATTCCTTAAAAGATTAAAAATAGAGCTCCCATATTACTCTGCAATTGCACTACTGAATATTTTTTTGCAAAGATACAGATGTAGTGAAAAGAAGGGCCATATGTACCCCAATGTGCATAGGAGCAATGGCCACAATCACCAAACTGTGGAAAGAGCCAAGAGGCTCTTCAACAGACAAATGGATAAAGAAGATATGGTCCATATATACAGTGGAATATTATGCCTCCATCAGAAAGGAAGAATACCCAACTTTTGTAGCAACATGGACTGGACTGGAAGAGATTATGCTGAGTGATATAAGCCAAGTAGAGAAACTCAAGTATCATATGGTTTCACTTACTTGTGGAGCATAAGGAGTAACATGGAGGACAGCAGGAGAAGAAAAGGAAATGTGAACTGGGGTAAATCAGAGAGGGAGATGAAGCATGAGAGACTTTGGACTCAGAAACAAAACGAGGGTTTTGGAAGGGAAGAGAGTGGGGGATGGGTGAGTCTGGTGGTGGGTATTGAAGAACGAATTGCAGGGAACACTGGGTGTGGGGAATAATCAATGAATCCTAGAACACTGAAAAAATAAAATAAATTATTATTTTAAAAATAATAATAAAATAGTAAAAGGGGCTGTTCATAGGGGCTCCTGGGTGGCTCAGTTGGATAGGTGTCAAGTCATGACACCAGGGTCCTGAGATGGAGCCCTGCATCAGGCTCACTGCATGTCAGGAAGCCAGCTTCTCCCTCTCCCACTCCCCCTGCTTGTGTTCCTGCTCTCACTATCTCTCTCTGTCTCTCTGTCAAATAAATAAAATCTTTTGAAAATCAAAGAGAGGAGCAGAAGAAGAGAGAAAACTCCCAAGTAGACTCCCCACTGAGCCTGGAGCCTGATATGGAACTCCATACCACAACTCCAGAGATCATGACCCCAGCTGAAATCAAGAGTTGAGTGACTGGTGAATGGATAAAGAAGCGATGGTATGTATATACAATAGAATATGATTCAGCCATAAATGAGAATGAAACATTAACCATTTGCAATGATGTGAATGGAGCCAGAGTATAATGTTGAGCGAATCAGTTAGAGAAAGACAAATACCATATGATTTCACTCATGTGGAACTTAAGAAGCAAAACAAAACAAAGGGAGAAAAATAAGAGACAGAGAAATCAAGAAATAGATGCTTAATTATAAAGAACAAATTGGTGATAGCTCATTTGATTAAGCATCTGCCTTCTGCCAAGGGTCCTCAGATTGAGCCCCAAATAGGCCTCCTGGTTCGGTGGGGAGACTGCTTCTCCCTCTTCCTGCTGTTCCCCCCTGCTTCTGCTCTCTTTCTCTGACAAATAAATAAATAAGATATTTTTAAATAAAAATTAAAATAAATAAAAATTTTAAAAGACCAAGTGAAAGGGCAGAATAAAGACTGACTCCATCTTATATGTCGTGCACCCTATCTTGTGTAGACCCCCAGCTTGACCCCTCCCCAGAACAACTGCGTGTAAATATTCTCCAACCCTGGCCTAGCCTGCCTAATGAAACTTAACACTTTGCCAGATCAGTGTAAGCCACCAACATGTCACATTGCCCCGCCTATTGCCACACGCCCCCTATAAAACTGTCGTACATTGAAAAATTGCTCTCTGGGGCGCCTGGGTGGCTCAGTTGGTTAAGCAACTGCCTTCGGCTCAGGTCATGATCCCAGAGACCAGGAATCCATCCCCGCATCAGGCTCCCTGCTCAGCGGGAAGCCTGCTTCTCCCTCTCTCACTACCCCTGCTTGTGTTCCCTCTCTGGCTGTGTTTCTATCTGTCAAACAAATAAAATCTTTTTAAAAAAATTTCTTTCTTCCTCTGCATCACACTGCTGCATCGGTGTGTGTGTGTGTGTGTGTGTGTGTGTGTGTGTGTGTGTGAGATTGAGCTCCAGCTACCTCGAGTAAAGGCTCTTTGTTCTTGCATCAGAATCGGAGACTCCCTGGTGGTCTTTGGGGATCTCAATATCTGGGCATAACACAAGTTGGTAGTTGCCAGAGGGGCAGAGTGGATTAAGGAGGAGATGGAGATGAATGAGTGCACCTGTCATGATGAACACCAGGTGATGTGTGGAAGCCTTAAATTGTACACCTGAAACTAATACAACACTGTATGTTCACTAACTGGAATTTATATAAAAACTTATTAAACACGTATAAGGACGGCCATCCAATATACACAAAGAATGCATAAAACTCAATAATAAAAATTTGAATGGTTAAAATGACAATATTTATGTTATATGAATTTTACTACAACGATTTATTTTATTTTTTTAATGATTTCTTCCTGTTTTTATTTTTTTGACAGAGAGAAACACACTCAGAGAGGGAACACAGGCAGGGGGAGTGAGAGAGGGAGAAACAGCTTCCTGCCTAGCAGGGGGCTCAATCCCAGGACTCTGGGATCATGTGACCTGAGCCTAAGGCAGACGCCTAACGACTGAGCCACTCTGGCGCCCATATATTGATTTATTAAATCCCTCCTTTCCTTTCCAATCAAACAACAACAACGAAAAAAAGATCCAACGGAAGAGAGCTAGAGAATCATCATGAAATCAACTCTAATCATCATGACACTCTATTTTTTAGAAATATTTATCCCTAAGAGGATCTTACTGTTTATTGTTCGTCTTTTCCCACTAGATTTAAGGATGTGATTCTGACAAGAAGAAAAAAGAGCCTGGGACTGCGGGTTCAAGGACACCGAGAACCTAGAGCAGAAAACCTGAGCTCCCTGTCAGAGGCGAACTCTGCGTCTCAGGATCACCCACTACCACAGGGGATGGCAGAAGGCTGCCTAGAGGTCCTAACCCAGCAGGGTAAGGAGGAAGCAGTCCTCCCTGCCCGCCCTCAGCACACTCTGCACCGCTCGCCAAGGCGCCATCTGCTGGTGACCATCTGCACTGCAGAGAGCGGTGCATCGCCTAGAACTCAAGGACGCGAAGACCAGAGGAAGAGGCCGCCCTCATGGACTTTTTGTGCAGGGAGAGGGAGTTCTCAGCCACTGTCAATTGCTTCATTGAAGAGGCTATTTCATACAAGGCCATGGGAGCGGCCCCTGTTTTCCAAGTGGGGAAACTGAGAGTCAGGCGGGATATGAGTTCCCGAAAAAAGCTAGAAGGGGAATGCGGATCAAATGTTCATTTAAAAACCCCGCAGCTCCGCACCAGGGTCCTCCTCAGAGCCACCCTCACCTCCTTGTTGCGCAGGGTGTACACCACGGGGTTCAGCAGCGGCGTCACCACCGTGTAGAACACAGCCACCAGGCGGTCCTGGTCAGGCCTCGCCCCGGACTCGG
>PITA01008744.1:0-13404 GCA_004023965.1 Spilogale gracilis
AAACCACCCCTGCATCTCTGGGATAAAGCCCACCTGGTCATGGTGGATAATCTTTTTAATGTATTGTTGGATCCTGTTAGCAAGGATCTTGTTGAGAATCTTGGCGTCCGTATTCATCAGCGATATTGGTCTGAAGTTCTCTTTTTTGATGGGGTCTTTGCCTGGTTTGGGGATTAGAGTGATGCTGGCTTCATAGAAAATAAATGAATTTCTAAGCAGTGGATTGCTGCCTTAAAATTATTGATATTTCTCTTGGTCTTATTAAATCTCTCAGACATGCTTCTCCAATTTATACTCCTACTAGCTATGGTTGGAACACAATTCCTTCCCCTTCACCAACATTAAAAAAAATAATGTGCTGGGGTGCCTGGGTGGCTCAGTTGGTTGGGCGACTGCCTTCGGCTCAGGTCATGATCCCAGAGACCCAGATGGAGCCCCACATTGGGCTCCCTGCTTGGCGGGAAAGCCTGCTTCTCCCTCTCTCACTCCCCCTGCTTGTGTTCCCTCTCTCACTGTGCTTCTCACTGTCAAATAAATAAAATCTTAAAAAAAATAATTTGCTAAATTAAGTTCTAAGGTAGGGAGTACACGTGTGTTTTTTATTTAATTTTTAAAAAATAGTTTTCTTTGACAGAGATAGAGAGAATACAAGCAGGGGGGGTTGGAGAGGGAGAAGCAGACTTCCTGCTGAGCAGGGAGCCTGACACAGGACTCAATCCCAGGACCCTGAGATCATGACCGGAGCTAAGGCAGATGATCAACTGACTGAGCCACCCAGGTACCCCCCCAAATGTATTTTTTAAATGTAAGTTAAATTGTATAGCTCATTATTTGAAAATCAGGGACAAATCATCTGTATTGGTCTCAGTATCTAAAATCTGAGGAGGAAATTTGTTTTAGCTCAATCTATTTGCAAGAAATATTATAAGTATTTAAATGACGTAAAACATTTGGAATTTTAAAAATCAAAATGTTACGGGACATAAGTCATCAAAATATTGATGAAGGAACGATAATGATTCAGGTTTGTACTCTCTTTCCTACAGAAGTAAATGATATTCATGGTCATTTAGATTATATTCTAGGCAACATTTGAAACATTTGACATAAGTAGTCTTACCATACCCTCACAACAATCAGATGAGTATTTTAGCTCCACCTTACTGATAAGTAAATAGGGTCAGAGAGCTTGAAACCCTTGCCTCTCCTCCTCCTTCCCCTGGGAGGAAAAACTGGAATAAAGTGAGAATAAGAATCAAATGCTGGTCATTTTTAAAGCCAGTGCTCATTCCGCTAGGTGCCATATTGTGGATATTGGCTCATATCTGAACCTAATTTCTGGAAAACCAAAGTGCCCTATCATCCATTGCAGAGAGACAAGCTTATGGATGTGAGTAGATATAGAGTTTTGGCAGTAGTCTATCTCACAGTGGGTCAGGTGAGACCCTAAACTAATCTTATGGTTATTTCTCTAATCACATCAGATATACTTCCCAACTGGTGAAATCCCCACATTTCTTTCCTGACCCAAAGAATAAAACCTATTATTATGGGACAGGTCAAATGAAAGCTTCTAGAACCACTCCCTCCTCCACCTCCACCTTAGACACTCAACCAAAAATCAATGCCCTATGTCTGGAGGGAATCCCCAGTTCTTGGTAGCACTATCCAGAACTACCACCATCCAGAACTCAAAAGATGCAGAGGTGGTGATGCCCAGCATATCTTCATTTAACTTACATGTTTGGACTGTACAAAATTCAGATGATAGGTTTTCGCAAATTTAATCAGGTGATGATGCCATTGCTCACTAGGCCTATGTACAAGTGGGAATAGTATACATGGAATAGTTCCTGCACGACATGGTTTGGCCATAGCGAGCAATGGACTCTATGCATGGGTTCAACAGGATGATTTTTTTTTTCACAGAGGTTGCTATGGCTATGACACTGATGAATGTCCAATCTGCCTTCAGGGGAGGCCAACATTGCATTATGGGAATTTGTTCTTGTTGTTGTTTTTTTAAGACTTTATTTATTTATTTATTTATTTATTTATTTATTTATTTATTTTATAGAGAAATAGAGAGAGCACAACCAGGGGGAACGGCAGGCAGAGGGAGAGGGAGAAACAGGCTCCCTGCTGAGCAGGGAGCCCAATGTGGGGCTTGATCCCAGGACTCTGGGATCATGACCTGAGCCGAAGGCAGCCGCTTAACCCACTGAGCCACCTAGGCGCCCCTAAGCTACGGGGATTTGGAAATATGCTTCACTCTAGCCAAGTTGACATACTACAAAGACATCACAGTGACCAAACTGCCTTACCCAGGCATTTGGACAAGAACGAAATGAATGAGTTGATTTTTGAGGAGGATGTTTCAGAGCTCAACAACACAGAAGCCTGTGGATGGCAGAGAACATATAGATTCATTGACTACTTGGACTCTCAGTCCATTGTTGGGTGGCTTTGCTACAAAAGGTGCACCACTGTCAAACTGTAAATGGTCCAGAAAGCCAAATACATGATAGTTTGGTTTCAAAGGCCACAATGGTAAGCCCAGAGTCAGCTAATCAGACTGGAACAGAAATATCATAACCTTAGAAAGTGCCGGCAATGGTGAAACACTGTTGGAAGCCAAAAAAGGAGAGTCAAAAGTCCAATGTAGTCATTCCATCAAGAGTGGGTAGAGCCAATGCCCTCTGTCCTGTGGCTTCCTTCACTATGAGATAAAGAAGCCAATGTTTGGCAGAAGTCACAAGTCTGGATGTAGTGAGGCTTCTGCATCAGAAACAGGGTCCTTGATTTTGTGTCCAGTATATCATGGTGGGTGTAGTGCAATGTTCAGGATGATTGTGGGTCCAGGAGGCAATCTGGACCACATGGACTTGACCAACACCTTGAATCCAGCCAGCCTCCTCAGAGAAAGGGTCCTTACCATGGGCCCAGTGTGCTGAATCACCAACCACAATTCTTTTTTCGGTTTGCAGTCCAAAGAGGGGTGTCTTTAATTTATCAGTCAGGAGTTTTAAGTAACAGAGCAGATGGCTAGACCATTGGGGATGATCCAAGAGTCAGTAAAATTATGACTGGTTCTGTAGGGTATCATCTAAAGCAATGGAACTTCCCTTGTGCACTGTGGGTGGGAATCTAAATGGTGTTGCCACTGTGGAAAACAGTATGGAGCCTAATCAAATAATTAGATGTATTATATGATCCAGTAATTCCACTATTGGGTATTTACCCAAAGAAAACAAAAATCACTAATTAGAAGGGATATATGCCCCCTATGTTTACTGCAGCATTATTTATAATAGCAAAGCTATGGATGGAAGCTAAGTGTCCATTGAGAGATGAATGAATATAGAAGATGTGGTATATGTACACAATGAAATTTTACTCAGCCATGAGAAATAATGAGATCTTGCTATTTGTGGGGTAGGGGGGTGGGCAAAATGGAGGAAAGGGAATGAGTGAGTGGTATAGGCTTCCAATTACAGAAAGAATAAGTCAGGAGGATAGAAGGTACAGAACAGGAAACACAGTCAATGGTATTGTAATAGCATTGCAGGGTGACAGATGGGAGCATAATGCACGAGAAAGTACTGAATCACTATGTCATACACCTGAAACTAATGTAACATTATATGCCAACTACATTTCAATCAAAAAATAAATAAATAAATTTGGGCCACCTGGGTGGCTCAGTCATTAAGCATCTGCCTTTGGCTCAAGTCATGATCCCGGAGTCCCGGGATCAAACCCCACACAGGGCTTCCAGCTCGGCAGGAAGCCTGCTTCTTCCTCTCTTACTCCCCCTGCTTGTGTTCCCTCTCTTGCCGTGTCTCTCTCTGTCAAATAAATACATAAAATCTTTAAAAAAAGAAAAGAAAAGAAAAAGAAAAAGATTCTCTCCCTCTCTCTCCTCCAAAGAAAATAAATAAGATAAATGATCTGTAATGAAAAGTGTAATTAAATGGAGAGATCTAAGGAACCAGAATTCTGGGTAATCTTTCTTTCTTTCTTTTTCTTTTCTTTTCTTTTTTTTTTTTTTTTTTTTTTTTTGGAAGTGAGGGGTGGGCAGAGGGCGAGGGTGAGAGAGAATCTTAAGCAGGCTCCAAGCCCAGCACTGAGCAGGACAAGCAGGACACAATCTCAGAACCCTGAGATCAGAACCTGAACCAAAAACCCAAGATTCCTGGGTGCCTGGGTGGCTCAGTCCCTAAGCATCTGCCTTCCACTCAGGTCATGATCCCAGGGTGCTTGAGCTCCCTGCTCAGTGGGAAGCCTGCTTCTCTCTCTGCCTCTGCCCCCGCCCCCGGCTTGTACACTCTCTCTCCCTCTCTCAAAAAAATAAAATCTTTTAAAAATTTTTCAAAAAATAAAAACTAAAATGTCAACTTTTATCATCCATAGCCATAGCTTTATACATGTTTTTTGTTTCATTAGTGTAAATATATATTTATCATGGGAGGAAGACAGGATGTTGAATAATTTAACATCTTGTCAGTTTCACTTTTTTTTAAAGAAATTAGTATATGAATATTCTTTCTGAGATAATATTATAATTTGCATTGGGGCGCCTGGGTGGCACAGTTGGCTAAGCCACTGCCTTCAGCTCAGGTCATGATCCTGGAGTCCCGGAACTGAGTCCCGCATCGGGCTCCCAGCTCCGCGGGGAGTCTGCTTCTCCCTCTGACCTTGTCCCCTCTTATGCTCTCTCTCACTCACTCTCTCTCTCTCAATAAAGAAAATATTTAAAAAATTATAATTTGCATTTTGCTAGTCATATATGACAATATAAGGAGGACTAGCTTCATTTTCAGATTATTGTATGCATCCCATTTTATAGACAAACCATTACTTCCCACTATTCATTATTCCAAACTCTATGGCGGGGTGTATCCTGTCCACTCCTGTTTGTATTCCCATTCTGTAGCATAAATTCCAACAAGGGAATGAGATAGTTCCGCACTCCGTTCTGGAAAGGCTGATCTAGGGCACACATCCCCACCCACAGCAGTGTTTGCCTGTCGCTCTGTGTATTTTGTACTGAGCCTTCACCTCAACCTGTGCAAGGTCTCTGGTGTGGCAGAGACGATGCTGTGCTCACTCACTTTTCCTCCAGAGCACACAGGTAGGCCGCATTTCCTGGCACCCTTTTGCCGAGGTAGGGCTGAGTTCTGGTTGATGGCAGTAGTGCCTCATACTGGCAGCTTTGGGGGAACTGGCTGTCTTCCAGAGTTAGCGGATTCCTGTATCCCCCATGAACCTCCCCCCCATGCAATGCTGCCGCCTTCATCAACCTGCCTAGAGCCCCTTAGGGCGGAGGTGAGAGGAAGTAGCAGCTGACCACTGACCTCAGCCCACCATTCACCACCATTCTGCAGACCCCGTACCTTAAGACAACTACAGCCACACTTCCCAGGCTTTAACCTGAAAACAGCATGTGATCACCTCCTTCACTCCTTCTAAACTATTTATTGAGTACATGCTATGCACTAGACAATATTCTCAATGCACTGAATGTATGAGAGAACAAATGAAATAAAAATCCTTGCCCCCATTCTGGTGGACGAGACAAACAATAAGCCTGATAAATAAGTGTCTTACATGAAAAGAGGTGCTAGGGTAAAGAACAGATCATCAGAAGTGCAGGGCAAGGAGTACGTGTCTGTGCTGAGCAGGGCAGAAAGAAGGTGGACTTGAGAAAAGAGCTAAGCATGGAGCCCATGGTGGGGCTTGATCCCACCACCCTGAGATCATTACCTGAATGGAAACTAGGAGTTAGAGGCTTAACTAACTGTGTAACCCGGGCGCCCCTGTAATTTTTAACATTATGACTATCATGACTACTTTTTCTAGGAGTTTGGATAACTCCAATGAGATCGGTTACATTGCCAGCATGACCCAGACATCACTGACAACACAGACAAAATGATTAAGATAGATTCATCACAGACGGGAGGACATGTGTAACTGGATTAGGGAAGTCACCGGCACAGACCACAACACTGTGCGGAAAGGAATGTCTGCTTGCATATGTGCAGAGAGGTATAGGCAAGTACATAGGGAGATAGAAACTCACAAGTTCAAGATAAGATAGGCGAGTACTTCTAAATCTATCAATAGTGCAGGGGTTTTTGTCTCCCTGAAGACACCAACGCTCAGTAGAAACTAGCAGCCACTGAAGTAGCTTGGGCACGCCACAGGAACAAGCAGACATCATCGTATTGTATTGTTCCCTTAACTGCTCTGCAAAACTGAGCACCCTTCCGTTTCCCAACTGAGATATTACAACTCAAATGTCCTGCAGGCCAACCAAAAGGGAAAACCTGATAACAGAAGGGTTGGCCTCTTAGGATGCAAAACCGATTCTTTCAGATCTTCCTATAGTTATTCATGCTATAGTTAGTTAACTGCAGCGTGGCCGCAAAGAGAAATATGCCCCCTAGCTCTTAGGTACTTTGGATTGAAAAATGGAATTTCAATCATCTTCTTAATTTCTATGATGACTGTAACGAAATCTCAGAAAACATAAAAGATTGCTGATCTTTTATCCAAAGACAAACTGGGCTTTTCTTATTTATTTGCATATTTGGCAGGCAGTGCCAATGTAAATTTTGGTCCATCCCATTCAGTCTGTGTTTTTTACCAAGGAAAATGAAAAGATGTTACTTGTTAGGTGTCCTGGGCATCTTATGTACAACTTGATAAAATAGAGTCGTGATTTACTTACCTAGGATACTGAAGCGTTCACAATGTACGTTTTGGTCACGTTTCCATTTCTTCAAAATGTACAGAAGCATTTAATGAGATTTTTTACCTGCTCTCTTTTACTTCATTACATAAAATTTGCTTTGACTTTCCGCTCAGCAAGCCCGCATCCGGCTGATTCCTGGCATCAGTCCAATTGTTGATACCATCAAGCTCACTATCCTCTCCACAAAAGTATGGGCCATGGAAGAATTAGGATTTTCAGTTTTACTACCACATAAAAGAAGACAAGGGCATCCTCAAGAATGCAGGCAGTTTAGAAAATTAATACTGGAAAAAGAAATAGAAAAGGCAAAACTCAGGAGGCTTGGGTGGCTGGGATGGTTAAGCATCTGCCTTCACTTTAGGTCAAGATCCCAGGGTCCTGGGATCAAGTCTTGCATTGGGCTCCTTGCTCCTGCCTTTCCCTCTGTCTGCTGCTCCCCAGCTTGTACTCTCTTTCTCTCTCCTCTGACAAATAAATAAATAAAATCCTTAACACAAAACAAAAAGAAAAATGCTTACTGTATCAGACAGAAAGAAGTATGTGGTTGTTTTTTATTCAATAGAGATAATTTGCTTTTTAATTAGTACTGTTGGGTTTGCATTCTGCTTTTTAAAAGTCTTGCACTTATGTAGCTTAAGAACATACATGCTTGCCTGGACCCAGTTCTCTGGGGTTGGTGCTCTGCTGGGGTTAGATGGCTTGGGGTCATTCTGGTTCTTCATTTTTCTGGTCTGCATGTTCCCCTTTTCTACACCAGTCCCTTGTACTGCGGCACCACAGTCCTGGTGTTCTCCCCAGTGGCTAATCCTGGGAAGTATGAGATTTGCCTGCCTGGCCATGCTCTGCAGCTCCAGGGACATCCAGGCATCCTGCCCTTGAGAGGCTCGGGAGGGCAGGTCCCTTCGTTACACAACCTTGTCCATGTCCTTGGCATTTTTGCTGCTTCTTAATATTTTTCAGAGTGACATTCTTTCCTCTGTCCTGATGACCCCACACGCCATGCATCCCATAATTTCTGGAACACCAGAGAAGAAAAGATTCTAATTATTTGGGTCTGACCTCGTTTCACATGTCACCACCTCACTGGTAAATATTTGAGTTAAAAAAGAAAAACTATGGTGATACACATCGATTCCCTGGACTCTGAAACCTCTGTTATCATCTGGGGCTTCAAAATATTTTCGACAACTTTCAAACCTTAATTCCAAGCATGTTAATAGTATAAAAACAGTGAACCAAAACTGAGGAATTCCACTAGGACAGTGGTTTTCAGCCTTGTCTGCATATTGAAATAGATTTTTAAATTGGGATATTAAATATATTATATATATAATTTATTTTTTTAATTTTATTTTTATTAATTTAAAAAAATTTTTTAAATATTTTATTTATTTACTTGACAGAGAGAAACACAGCCAGAGAAGGAACACAAGCAAGGGGAGTGAGAGAGGGAGAAGCAGGCTTCCCGCTAGGCAGGGAGCCCAATGCGGGGCTCAATCCCAGATCTCCAGGATCATGACCTGAGCCGAAGGCAGTCGTCCAACCAACTGAGCCACCCAGGCGCCCCTTTAATTTTATTTTTAAGTAAGCTCTACACCTAACATGGGGCCCAAACTCACAGCCATGAGATCAAAAGTCACATGTTCTACTCACTGAGCCAGCCACATGCCCTGCCAGCTAATTTTCTTTCAAGATTATGAATTTCCTTAGAGAATCTGGCTTCTGTTTGTACAGATTCTGGCCAAAAGATTTTCCCAGCATAAACCAGGTGCTTACCTACTGAAGGGAGCACTGACTGAAACATTTATCATTCTTATTCTGATTATCTTTATCAGCAAAGTCAGTATGTTCAGTGGCAAGCCCAAATCCTCAATTCAACCACCAGGATGAAATGGAGACTTTCTGTGACACACTCTGCTTTCTGGTTAACATACCCAACCTCCTCACCTCTGTACTCCTTTGACGGGCATATTCTGCCTCCTCAGAATCCTGAGGGTCATTGGCTCACTTGACCACTTCATCATCTGTACACGTCCCCCCACGTCGACCCTTGTCCCCTCCCCACACTGTTTTCAATATTCCCTCAACCTTCATGCCCATCACTTCCAGTTGGCCTCCTTGGTTGAATGTAGCCATCCTTTGTGAACAGTCAAGCATTTTGAAAGCATTCATGTTATTGCAAAACCTCCACCAATGGCAGTTGCGGTGTGTTGCAGGTATGGGAGGCAGCAAAGGGCGTGGAGACGATGGTGGCTACTACAATGGTGGTGGTGGCCATGGCCACATTGCAATGAATGGCCACAGGGTTCTGAGTGAACTGCACTGAAGCTGCTGCTCTTTGCTGGAGTTTTCTCTCCACCAAAGCCCACTCTGCCTGTGTCTGGCACACAGGGAGCAGCAGGGAAAATGACTGATGGGGGTTAGTGTATAAATACTCCCACCCCTTGAGTGATAAGTGTATGTTCTCCACTGTTTCCCAGAGTTCCCTAGAGAGTTAAGCTGTTGGCCAGTGGTAACTTGCTTGATAATGCAAGTTACCTTGATGTGCTGCTTTCCCTTCCTGTCTCACTTGCCTCTGCCCTACCAGTGCTTTCTGGCGCCATCTTCCAAAGCGCTATCTCAAGATCTGTTTCTGGGGGAATCCAACCTAAGATAATGCATCATGAACCAAGGATTATGATTTAAGCACAGATGGCACATTAACAAAAGCCAACCCTATGCCAAGCCGTGAAAGTTTCAACATATTTCTAAAGATTGAAACCATATAAAATGTGTTCCTGATCCAATTGCAATTAGGCAAGATAACAAGAAAAAACCCCATATGTTCAGAAATTTAAAAATACGTCTGAATAATCTGGGATCAATGAAAAATGCAAAATAGAAAGGCTTGCTTTGTGGAAAATTTAAGTGTGTACATTAGAAAAAAGGCTAAAAATCGTTGAGCTAAACATTCATTTCAAAAAAGATAGAAAACAAAATTAAATCCAAAAAAGGTGACTATAAAGAAGACAGTTAAATTAAAAAAAATAAACAAAGAACACCAGCAAAGCCAAAAGTAAATTCTGTGAAATGATTAATTGACCTATTTTGGTTGTTCTTATCACCTTCTTTTATTTTTTCTTTAACTGAGAGAGAGAGAAGGGGGAGGGGCAGAGAGAGAATAATCTCAAGCAGAATCCACCCCCCCCCCCCAGCACAGGGCTTGATCCCATGACCCAATGGATCGTGACATGAGCCAAAATCAAGTTGGGCGCTTAGCCAATTGAGCCACCCAGGCACCCCATTGTTACACTCCTTTAATTACGTGGAGAACCCCACTCAAACTTATCCAAGCAAAGTGGGGTTGGCTGAAAACATACAAAGAAACCTGAGGTTTCAAACCACAGCCCAAGGAAACATGTTGGGGACAGAGAGCCATCAGGACCCAAACAGCCCGTTCAGGAACCACAAGAGCAATCACATTCCATCCTCTGCCTGGGTTTTCCCTGGTCTGCACCACATGGCTTCAGACGGCTCTGGCAATGCTAACTGCAGGATTCCACTGTGGTTCCCAAGCCAACTGACAACTTCGTCTTAAAGATCAAAACCCCAGGAGACACTCTGGCTCATTTTTTCCAAGCCAGAGCACAAGCCTTGGGTTTCCAATGGCCAGTCTAGTCAGCACTGGCCAGTCACTTCGAATTTCTGGAAGTTTGGAGTCACCTCCAGAGGGACGTGGCTCGTCTGAATGGTGAATCTGGGTGCAGCAGATGGGCACACTCGCTGGGCACACCAGGATCCCTCCTGCATCTGTGCCCATCTGCCTCCTGCCCTTTAGGACCTGCCCCTACCTGGGAGCTCTTGCTCAACCAACCAGGCCCACAGAACATGTACTCCTGAGGAGAAAGAGAGAAGCTGCAGCAGCCCCTGCTGGCCCATGCCCAGATCCACTCAGCACTCTTCTGGGCACTGAACACTGCTTGATTCCTGGCTACTCTCTGCTCAGGGCTCGTTTAATGGAAGGGCACGTGACCATACATAAGGGAGGCAGGAGCACAAGACCGTCAGTGCCCATGAAAACTGCCCCCAGTGACGTACAGTCAGTTGGTGATCTATACCCCAACCTCCTTGCCCCTCAGATTGAACCCACTGCCCACTGTGGTAACTGGCTTGATACTGTACCTTTTATTGGTTGCCTACCTCTCCACTCACTTGAAAGTATTTCTGGAATCATCTTCCAAATATACTATCTGCACTCTAATTCTCAGGGTTGGATTCTAGAAGGGCACAAACCAAGTCAGAGCAAAAGTCCAGGACAGCAGACGTTAAGTCACACCCCTGGGTGCAGCTGTTCCTGACGATAAAGCCAGTATTGTCACCCCCACTGTCCATTGCCCCTGTCTATCACACAACTGGCTCAAAACTCAGGAGGAAAAGAAGTGTGATATCATTGTCTCCTAAACCTCGAGGAAACACTTCATAAAGACTGGGTAAACGCTGGAGTGGATGGGAGAAAGAGCCTTTTCCCGTGTCTGTGCAGCAGGAGACTAGAAATGACTGTTGGCAGAGTTAATGAGCGAAGAGGGGCCATCTTAACCCCGGTGAGCAGGCCCTTCCTTGGCACACAGCACAAAGCTGGGAAACAGAGGAGCAGGGTCTCCGCTCAGCCAGCTCTCCAGGGCCCCTTCAGCTGCTGAAGGCAGAAGTCAAAGCCTGGTATACAGAGTCTTTATTTAAAATATTGTGAGTCCTGCTGTTCACAGAAGGCAGACTCACATCCACGCCCCTCATGACTCCACCTGGCCACTCTTCAGGGCTGGGGGCATCAAGTGGCAAGTCACTCATGTCCAGTTTTCCCATGGTTCAGAGTCCTCAGGAGGTAGGAAGTGGCTTTGCCTACGGAAAAAACACATGAATATCTACTAGGACCTCTTTTGTGCCCGGTCCTGGGGCACTGCTGGGGAGATTGTGTAAACACAGCAGAGGCTGCCCTTGCCAAGTCCAGAGTCTGGAGGGAGAGGGTACCAGGTGATGACCTTGGCCATCTGTCATGTGAACACATCGGACACAGTGAACTGTCATTGGGAGCAGGGAAGGCACCATTTCCTGTATTTACTGAGCACCTGCTGTGTGCCTGGCATTGTTACAGGGCAATGGATGAAGTGGGCACAAATCTCGAACTTGAGGAAGAGACAGACAACAAATAAGTGAAAAGATGTTAACTGGATAAATTCTACAAAGAGAAGTATATCAGGGTAAAGCGCACAGGTGTGTGTGGAGGGGGAGGTACAAGTAGCACTTCTGATTGTCAGCTACGTGAACATAAGATGTCTTTATATCACGTTCTGTGAGATGAGACTGGTTGTGTATTTGCCACTTTGTAGAGAACAGAAAATAGAGGAGGCCCGATTCTCACTGCCTACAATCAGGGGGAAAGCTGGGGTGCCATCGCCCAGAAGGAGGACGGTGAGGAGGACCAGGTGTGGTGGTAATCACTTTGAGTGCACTCAGGAGCCACGACAAGGCTGTAAAGGCGAGAGATGTGATATCATTTCCATTTTCACAAGGGCCTCTGCCCGCCGGGGAGAGCAGATTTGGGGGTGGGATGGCCACAGGAAGACCAGGGAGAGGCTGGCTGCTTAACCAGGACAGGAATGACGAGCCCTGAGATGGGAACGTGAGGTCTTTACTGTTCAGATGCCAAAAAAACTTGAAAGACTATGTGACTATCATAGAGCCAATATACAGATTAAGAAACTAATGTGAACAGTATGCAATCATTACTAAATCATTTCAAGATTTAAAAGTCCTTCCCTGCTGGTGTCCACTACTAGACCCTGAGCCTTTCACTTATTACTGCCTTACTAAAACAAGGACTACAGAGCCTGGTAGAAGGGCATTTCCCCCAAGAACCTTTCTGAAACAGGCAATGGGAATGAAGCAGTTACAAGGCAGTAAGATGTAAGTCGTGATGGTGGGGAGCTCAGACACCATGGGAACCGGAGATGTGGATGGGCCAGCAGGAGAGGTTTTCAGAAGTGGCGGTATCTAAGCCAGAATAGCAGGTGGCCAGGAAGGGCAGTCCAGGCAGAAGGAAATAGCTGGATAAAAGCCTGCCAGCAGGAGAGACATGCACCTGAGTAACTGCATGTTCGCTATGGCTGGAAGAGACTATGATGTAGAAGGAGGGGAGCAGGGGGGCCTTAGAGGCTGTGCTGGAATTTAGATTTGTCCTGATGGAAGTGAGAAGCCATGGAAAGCTTTTTTTTTTTCTTTTTTTAAGATTTTATTTATTTATTTGACAGAGAGAGACACAGTGAGAAAGGGAACACAAGCAGCATGAGTGAGAGAGGGAGAAGCAGGCTTCCCGCCGAGCACCGAGCCCGATGTGGGGCTTTATCCCAGACCCTGGGATCATGACCTGAGCTGGACGCTTAACCGACTGAGCCACCCAGGCGCCCCTCTTTGTTTTTTTAAAGATCTTATTTATTTGACACAGAAAGAGAGAGAGAGATGACTCGCACACAAGCAGGGGGAGCAGCAGGCAGAGGGAGAAGCAGGCTCGTTGCCCCGCAGGGACCTCGACTTGGGGCTCAATCCCAGGGTCCTGGGATGATGACCTGAGCTGAAGGCAGACACTTAACCAAAAGGTTTAAAAGTGAAAC